>JAQGAE010000357.1:0-39648 GCA_034696685.1 Julus scandinavius | reverse complement strand
AAATATTTAATAAACTAACCTAACCTAACCTAACCCAATGGCGAGTTGAACACCATATACCTGAAGACATAAATCGCTCGAGTTTTGATTTATTGGATGATTTACTGTCGAGATTTTCCTTTTCGAGATTTTTTACACCCGAGATTATTTTTAAGTTATTTCATATTTCGAGATTATTTTTTCGAGATTTTTATCTAGCACGCATAATCTAATGTTTAAGGCCAACATTTCAAAGCAGCCAACAAACACATTCGATCACTAAATTTCTTTGCATTCCCCTTATTGAATCCCTCTTGGAAATAATAATGATTAGTATCGCTTATATGAATACTCAATTTTCCTTATAAATATTATGTACAACAGTACCACCGACTGTTTTAGTCATCTTTGTCATCCACATATTAATCGATAATCCATAATTATGGATCGTAAGTAGTAGGCTAGTTTCAAAACAACTTATAAAACCATTCATACTCTTACAATACAACTTGAACATTGATAACCCACTTGTTTTTAATTAAAAGGCACCAACAATGTACAATAAAAGCATGTATTGACAAAAGGTATAGGTTGCCCAAGCGTAATCTCTTGAAATGAACAAAAGTTAGCACGAAAAATGCAGTGTACTGGAAATTTTGTCTAGTCGAGTATGTCCACAAACCTTTCTGCAACACAGCTTACGTATTTATAAGAATGTGTTACGCATCCGAGGAAATTGAATTTGAAAGCAACATTTTCCCATTCTCGAGCCTCAAGGAAATTAACTAGAATAGCAAGTAACGAAAGTGTTGCTTATTGAATACCGTTTTTGGATTTTGATACAAATCCAGTTCACTGCTCAAGTTAATGTACCACATATAAACAGTTTCCATGGCAATAGTTCTATTCACACATTTAAATTTAAATGAATTTCTTGTTTTGCACCTCCAAGAAATACTATTATAGGTTCGACACGAAGAACGCAACTAGACCTAAATAAAAAAACGTAACGGAAAGTTCAACTCTTCAATGGTCAAATTGTGAATTTACAGTCCTGGTATAAATTGGATTGACAAGTTTCACATTGTCTGCTAGAGCATTAACTACGGCCATTTTAATGATGGGGAAATGTAAAGTAACATAGAAATGTTGTCAAATGTAATAGAAAAAGTCCCATCTATAGTACAAGATAATTAAACCACGAATTATACAGCATCATTATATGCTTTCAATACTTCAATTGCATCTACCAAGATTGAATGCATTATGACTTAATGAAAGAATAAAGTAAGCCAGACAACTAATGCACAATATCATCAGACCAGAAAGTTGTCTTTATTCTATTTTAGGTCACAGCCGCTTTAACTGCATAATCGGGACAATACTGTCAAACAATGTAGATTCGACTCATTTCCATCAACAACTTATCTGAACCTAAAAGAACATATACAGTATTAGCCCTTTCGGTTTCCTATATGTACAGTACGCATAAGAGGGTCAATCTAAATTAATATTATGCATGTAACAATGTCAACCTATTGTTTATACACAACACTTACGTAAATATGAATTAATTAAAACGTGAAATTTTTAGATTTTTAGGTGACTAAATTTCAGTAAAATATTGTACATAATAATCAGTTTATGGTGATATATGCTACAATAGTTGATTTAATGCATTTAACTGGCCATTCAAAAAGGATGTCCTCAAGAAGGGGGTAGAGAGGAGGTGAGGGGTCTGCTGGCATGTGAACAGGAGGGGGGGGGGGTTCTGCTGGCATATGTATGGGGGGAAGTCTGCTGGCATGTGGACAGGGGGGGGGGGGAGGGAGGGAGGAAGCTACTATGGACGTCCACTAATGATATTTTTCAGTTTTTGGTTTGTATGTTTAATTAAGTTTTAAAAATCAGTTAAAGGGAAAAGGGGCACCAGTAGAATTATGTCCCAAGGGTCCAGTCCCAAATGTACTTCAACATTTAAAACCTCAGGGGGGGAAGGGGTCTGGTATTATGCCTAAATTTGTGTTAAACACAAATTGTATGCTGGAATTTCCCTTCTAGGCCTGGAAACTTACGTTAATCAGAAAAATGTGGAAAAATATAGTGAAAGTGGCAGTGAGACGGGTGATTGGAAATTTATAGGATGGGGGCCTTTAAATGGTCCAACAAACTTTCTGGACACCCAACTTTAAAAAAAAATTAAGGGATGGGGTCTGGGCTGCAATGAACAGGGAGTTAAGGTCTAGGGTCAATTTCTGAAGGAATTTCGGGGACGACCTTTTTGAGAACCTTAATATCATGCATATTTAAAATTATCGGATAAGGTTTTTAAAAAATTAATACATGTGCACTTCTTTGAAATGAGCGGCAGCGCTTTGCAGTACTGCTCACATTATCACCATGAAAATCAAACAATAAATCTTTGGCTGCCCTTGGTATTCAATTAACAATGCGTCCCTCAAAATATGTTGTTATTTTGTCGAATGTAATACTAGGTTATAGATTTCGAAATTCAAAAATAATGATAATAATTGTTATTGAAGATGATTTGGCGAATTGTCTTGCAACTATGGCGTTAGTTTTATACTTCACCTCTATAATTAATTAGCGGTTATTAAGCCAACAACTACAAAGGAAACCTAACTGTAATTCAGAATAAAGAAAATGCAGTTTTTTATTTTCTTTAATGACCCAATTTAAAAAAATTATGCGCACGTTCCCGTTATCAGCTTTTATAGACCCGTTCAAACTATACATGCACGTTCAATTTAGAATCATAGGTAAATTGCAAGTAATGTCTCTGGCAATAAAAAAAAAAGTTGGCAAATCTTTATCTAGAAAACCGAATAATCCGTTAAGCCACGAGGAAAGGACTTGCACCGGGTCTATTAATTTTAACGCTCAGCTAGTTTACGATGGAATTTAAATCCGAGGGCGTATACATAAAATCGTGGCGCAATATCAGGAAAGGCAGACATTGAACGCATATATTACGAAAATAAAGTTCGTCAGCAATAACAACAACGCATCCGCTGTAATAAAAATGCATATAATAAAAATAGGAAAAACGCAGGTGTGCAAAATCAGCATGTTTACATTCCAAGTGTGTCAATTTAAGTGTATCATGAATAGGGTACACTAACACTAAGCTTTCGCAAACATAGAAATCGAAAATTCATGAATTTATAAATAAGCTCATGTGATTGGGATGACTACATTGAGTATAACGACTTCAAAAATCAGAAATTCTTGAGCAGATTTGCAAATAAATTAACAGAATTAATTAAGATTCTGGGATAGAGAAATATCATTTTTCCAATAAAAATACATCTACAATTAACTAGGGTATAGATGACTAGCAAAATATGCAAGGGCAAACAAAAATGCTCGCTCCATAATTTCTACACACTTTATTCGTATGTCACTGACCTAACAACTATTGTGGTGTCATCAAAAATTTTAAATTTGGGACAAGTTACATGACGTTCAATACCAGCAACCGAATGCTTTGAGAAAAAATGGCGCCCTCAATTCTTGTTCAAACATAATTTCATACCAATAAATAACTCGAACGATAAGACTAAGAGCAGGGTTACAACAACAACAACAACAACAACAAAAATACAACCAAACGACAATTGGAGAATTAACTCCCAAGGTAAAATATAAGAACATAAACCAATGGTTTTATACTTTTAACCCCTACATTTAAAAATTTATTTTTTTAGGATCAAACGTTTTAAAAGTTAATATAATTTTTAATGTAAATCGTGAACCAAAATTGCATCCAATAATATTTTATATAACATAACTGAAATTCTGCACTCAAGTACAGCAGTTTGATGAACAGTCGCTATGCATATAGGCAAAGTAATAAAAAATAATAAAAAATATTACACAAACATTTTTATTACAAAATCAAGCCCATAAAATATTTGAAGGATGCTAGAAAAAAATGCAATGCGTTTGCCAAATTTCCTGGTGATAAATGAAAATATAATTAACGTAATTAAACACGCAAGTGCATTTCCATTAATTTTAATTGGAAATGGAAAGGAGATCCTAATAAATGAACAAAACTCGTCACATTAAGACAGTGAAATGTGTTTACTCGTATAAGCTATCGAAAGTACACTAGTCCGCCATCTTTGTAAACCATGTGTGGATTTTTATACTTCTAAAGTACTTTAGAATACTTTAAGAGTACTGTTGAGTACATCATTTCAAAAATGTTAAACCAACGAAACTTAAATAGATGTACCACCATAACAATATGACAGACACTATTAAAAGGGAAGGTTCCACGAGACTATTGGGATTTTAGTTTACTTAAATCCACTTTGTTAGTTTATCCTTAAGTGAAAATGAATCATTTATTTTGTTGCAACTCCACAATGGATGATACAACTAATCTAAGGAACAAAGGACCACTTAATGTGACTCCCTACTTTCAAATTTTGGAACATAGATTTTACACTCCCCCTTCTTGTCATGACGTCACGTAAGCTACAATCTCTCTTTGTACATGTTTTATAAATTCAGCAATGACGTCATTAACAGTCGCTACATACATCATGCAGGGTTTATAAATAACTTTCCTAATTGCAAATAATCGTTTAGAAGTGAGGTACTAGATAATAACACGTGAAAAGGAGAAAATATCAGCTGGGAAAGGAGATAAATTCCATCATACGATTATACGTCATTACCGAAATACAACGCTGAACTTACACTGCACTTTTGGTGTATTTATCAATGCTTCCTATCAAGATAAAGTGATTTTACTCCCAAAAATACCTATGACAAGTCATCAAAGAAGAACAATGTACGTTATTGTTATCGACCTGCCAAAGAGAAACAAATTGGTGTTGCCAATATACTGGATTTATTTTTGTTTATGAAACATTTAGGAAATGTGTACTTGTATAATGTACTTGTATTTAACACAGGGTCTTAACATCACTGGTGCACACAAGTATAACAAACGCATTCTAACGCAGATTGACTATGATTGGACTTATTTTCCATGTTTTTCGACAGTTGTTTTCAAATCATATCTTCCTTACCCCGACCTAAATACTTTAACAGTTGTCTTGGCGGTCATAAACAAACAGCCAGACGTCAGTGTAATTTTGCTGTATGCAATATATATATTGTGTCACTAAAAAATACATAAACCATAAGTTGAAGATTTATATGATGGAATTTCCCTTAGAGGTCAGGAAAGTACTGTTAATCAGAAAAATGTGGGAAAATGTCGTGGAATTGGTAGCGAGGCGGGTGCTTGGAAATTTATAGGATGGGCCTTTGCATGTTCCAACAAATTTTCTAGACACCATACTTTAAAAAAAAATAAGGACGTCTAATATGAGGTGGAAGGAGTGGGAGGGTCTAAAATGGACACCATGTGAACAGGAGGGGGGGAGAGCGAGGAGGGGATGATCAAATTCTGAAGGAATTTCGGGGACGTTCTTTATGATTGGCCCTTATGCACAATTACAAAAAAAAATTATTTAAACAGGTTTTCAGCTTGGATAAAATCCATTCAGTGACCACAGCAATTGCTTCATGTAAACAGCTCACCCATGTAAATGGTTAATTCATTGGGCTTTTTTGGTTTCAATATTATTTGAAAATTGATTTTTGTCCACACATCTACGCCTTCATCTAAGCTGAGTGGCAATAATGTCATTGAAGCATACACAAACAATGCAATACACAACATTCAACACCAGTCAATCAAAACTAAGCCACAATGTTTTGTTTTTATTGTTTAGTTAGATGGTTTTAATTTGTGCACAATTTAATAAGCATTTAAACACTATATTCTATCTGTCATTGTTTTTGGTCTAGTCTGTCAGGAACTTTTACAGACGTTTGACCCTGGACGAACTACCTGGTGTCCTCAAAAAATAATAAACAACACTACTGATAATAGTGTATCACGCTATTAAAAGCAAGAGACGAAAATCCCTATTATGTGATTTTTATGACTCAGACAGGTATGCTCTTGCCGACCTTTACTGGACATTGATATTCAAGATACCACTCTGGTAATTTTAGAAACCAGCCTTGTCCAATATACGTGATTGCCTGAGAAAGGCATTTCAGCAATTTGGTAAAATTTGTTTGACCCTTTCGCCCCATTCTTTTCTGCTTGCAGGCGATTACTGCACATTTTTAGACATTTAAAGAGTTCTGCAGATGCGGTTCCAAATTTATGACAATTTGAGAATTCAGAACAGTTGTTACTAAACGGTCCATCAAAGCGGTTTTAAATTATAAGCATGCACCAGGTTGCTGAATTTGCCAATTAACCTTTTACGATTGAATCTTTGTAGAACAACCATCCAAGCTGAAAATAATAGTCTATTATAACCGCAGTTAATTTAGGACGTTTTCTAAACATTCAAGATGAATAATCCATTAAATTTGTCATTAGATTCTGGGATCTGCATACACATTTGTAGTTCTTTTTTATTTTTTTTATTCAGCAATGTACTACAAATATTGTGGGTTAATCAAAACTTGAACTTGACGTTTAAATTGTGTCAGTACAAGTGGAACAACTAAATTTCATCTCATCTTGGTCATACATTCTTGAAAATTGAAGTATATCTTCATTCATGGTCTTTCATTTAAGTGCAATTGTCATTTTATACCTTGCAATTGCACGAAATGAAAGCCCATAAAAAATACATACTTCAATTTTAAGAATGCATGACCAAGATGAGGTGAAATTTAATAAATTTAGTGAAAATTATATATTACTTTATAAGATACTTTAAGAATAAATGTTGTAATGAAGTGTGAATAGAATACCAGCACGTATGGCTGCAGGTTCATGTTGTGCCAAATATCACACAGGTTAAAAATAGATACCAAAATGTTGATGCAGTTCTGGATTTAAAACCAAATTATTGGTTTCTAATAATATTCGAAAACGGAAAATTTGAAATAAACTTAATTTAAGCGCCAAATGAAGCAAGCCATGCTCATAAAATTTACTAAACAGAGCAAAGTCACTTCCTCATGGGTAAATTTCCTCATTTTTTTGCCAATTCAAACTCGGTCAAAATTAGAGCATGAAATAATATTCAGTTGACCAAGAGAGAGGTGGTCATCAGCTTCGGTAACTAGACCACGGCGACATTACCATGAATACCAGATGTTCGAATTTACTTACAATTTACAGTAAGATGTTTGCAAAAAATTAACAAATACAATCCACATAAAAAAAAAGATAACACTAACACCAATTTAAATATTACTGCTTACGTGCATTTTATTAATTAATACCACTATAACTGGAGTTTTGTATATTTTAGGTATTATCAAACCAAAGGCATACGATTGATCCTCACACAATCATCATTAAATTGAACTTGGACAGCATTTGCAGGCAGGGAAGTTGAACCCCACTCAAGTGTTCAAAGAAATTTTGGTAATGGTAGTGAAATGCACTTGAAGCATTTTGCTAACACCGCTCCATTTTCTATACTTATCATACAAATTGGGCATCATTCCTCACATCAAATATATAAATAGGCAAGGCTTACATAGAAAATATGAAGAACTCTGCATCGAAAAATCTATCGCAATTTCGTTGAAAGTGTATGGGTAACAATTCAAAGAACATATAACAAATGATGTCACATTTGTATGCAACGTATCTGCCCCTTCCCAAACACATGGAAATACGTTACCCAAAATACACTTGAGCTAAAATTTGAAATTATGGCAAAGTTCACTGCCCTTTTAAGTGGGTATTGGGAATTCTCATTTTATAATTTATGAAATCTGTCATTAAACATTAAAAAATGTCCTACAGCCTTTGGGATATTCCCCTCACAAAAATAACCAACGATCATTATAATTTATAGGAAAAATATTGCCCCCCCCCACAAAAAGTAGTCAATGTAGACATGACCCAGACGATCCAGGTTTCTAACGAGTTTCCCAGTTGCAAAAAGCAAGGACTATAATTTGTTATCAAGCTATGCCATTATTTATTAATTGCTGCTTTTATTTATTAGGTGCTCAACTTCTACTAACGGGGAGATAAGCTAAGTGATGGATTTCTCGAGACGTAAATCTGCATAAAGTCCATTAGTTTGCAAACATTCACTTTGTGAATTCATCCGTGGTGCAATAAGATGGATGGAAAGCGGAATGGGAAAATTTCCAGATCATTTTCTCTCTGAGGCGTCACATTTTTTGAAAACAACAGACAGAGATTAGAGCAAAACATAGCAGGGAAAAATACAGAAGCGTATTAAAAGTTCGTTTAGTGGAATGGAATCACAAAAAAATAGTTTCACTCTTATTTTTTTGCTGTTGTTGTAATTTTTGGAAAGCAAGTAAAAAATATTTCAGGTTCCCACCAAGAAATTTTCTGTCATGTTTAAGCGATTAAAGTTTTTACTAACCGATAACAACTGCAATGCTACATTAATGTAAATTGAGGGCATTCGTTTAATTTAGCAGACAAATAATAACTGGCCATATCTGAAACTAAGTATTTACATTTTTGAAAAATATATGCCTACATCAAAGTTCACCCAGAACAGAAATATCAAACGTCCCTGACGTTTCCAAGTTTTAAAACAATTTTTCCTGACCACTAAAACACCACAAATATTTATTACATAAGGAATGCTATAACTATTTCTTATAAGATACAATTATTGTCATAAGGAAAAAAAAATTAGATTACTTTTTTATTATTGAGATACAAGAAAATTTCCTTATTTCAATCAATGCATGGAAGATTGAGTGTGTCATCTAAAAACAATCACATTTCCCTGAACAATTCCTGGTTTTCCAGCAATAAAGACAAAGTTTAACTGCTTTAAGAATCTTGGGATCTTCTAAATCAAAATTTGCCATCTGCTTACACTGAAATTTTAAACGATTCCCAATTATGTAGTGTGAGAATCCTGTTTATTAAACCTGTTACCCAAGGGAACATTTTCAATCGAAAACAAAACAACTCAGTTTATCGAGTTTACACAAACATGCCAACAGTACAATCTCAACAAGGAGATCTGATAACCCGTCATTTTGCACTCATTGTGTTTATTACGCAAGTGACAAAAAAAAAAGAACAAACGCCACTGCAGCCCCTGTACGTGTTTAGCTTTTATCATTATCAACCCATGCACTCGAGATTTCGGTAAAAAGGGTACATGTTGGAAAACGACATTGAATGGGAGAAACCGCGCTTGACGATTTGAACTAAGCAGTGCAAAAGGTCAAAAGAGAAACCATGGGGGAAGAGGAGAACACGCTTTTAGGAACCACCTTCAGTGCTCACCTGCCTACGTGGAATGAGATTCATTTCAGCGGCAACAAATTGCCTTTATAAGGCCACAGGTTGTGAAATCCCATCACAACATCAAACTAAAACTCTTTGATCTTCACGCAGGTATTCCAGAAAAATGAATTCCGCTTTACTCTGACAAGATAAATTTAGAGAAATGTGGAAGCTTAGGCAATAGCGCCATGACCTGGTGAGAAATCTAAATTACTGCATGCACTGAAAACAAGCCATACTTTTTTACCAATATACTTATGCTGCAATCTTGGTTCCTTCATGGCTGTAGCCTATAACACACAGGAATTGTCCAGAAAATGAGCTCGAAATCTTGGTTTAGAAATCTTTGGGCCAAAATACTATGTCAAATTCCTCAGAGCAACATTTTACCATCGAAATTAAAGGTACTAAATTTGCATATGTGATAAATTGCATGTCTAGCTATAATTTCTCAACTAAACTTCAAAGGTTAAAATATTGTAAGTACACATTGGAATTACTGTAATTATACAAGTGTATGATAGTTGTAAAAGGACTTTTCTCCACTGACAATTCTACCTTCTAGGAACCCTGGCCCTACAATGTCTGCCAGCATAAAATCAGCTTTACCATTTGCCAACGTTGACTTAACAACTTTGAGTGCTACTTGAGTTTGCTAACGTGTGTATAACAGTTTCATGGTCAAGGATAGCAGACAAGACTGCGTCCAATTAAGATATCGCCAAATTACTCATACCAACTATTTATACCCTTATTAGGGCTAGAGATTGCTCAGGGGAGCAATAGCTGCACACAGACTGCACTTGCCATGCAAAAGCTCCAGCAATTCCTGTGCATTTAACAATTTTAAGGAGTCTTTATTGCTGCAATTTGCATAGTCATAAAACTGAGAATTTGCTTTAAAACAGGTAATTTCATGACATTAAACGTTCAAATTAAACTAATTATTTCCTTTAAAAGCTACACATATATGCTGCGGGGACATTTCAACGTAATGAGCACTGTTGACAAAACTTTGGCAAACTACTTACTGGCCATTCAGAGCTTCCAAAAGATTTTTTTTCAATAAAAATCCAGCAGCAAGAAAACTTAGAAGCTGTTCTTATTGAACTCACTTATGAAGTTGTTAGCGTTTTGAAACTCATAATTACAGTCAGCAAGTTCAGGAAAATACTTTCAAACCTACCAAGGTTCTCTTAAATAAAACGTCTTTTAGAAAGAATACCAGAAAATTTGTCCCTTTGAAGATTTACTTAAAAAGGGGCGTGTAGTAACAGTATCAACAATTTTAGCACCATGAAAGATTACTACCCTATGCTGGAACTAGCTGAAGGTTCAACTTTGATCTCATCCATTGACAGCCCCCTTGTTTCACAAATAAAGACCATGACCTGTTTTTCCATCAAATGGTCTGTATAATCATCATTATCAGTGGTTAATAAATATCCCAGATATTGGTTATTTGTCATGAATCGTATAGTCACGTTTTACTACATGTAAGGTTTATAAAATTATTTTAAATGCGTGCCTTCGTTGCCATTCTTCTTGAAAACTGTCATGTAAGAATAATGTTTGGAAGGATTTCAGAATGTAGGAAAAAATGAATAAATCAACCACTGATCTTGGCTAAAGGTGAAAATGTCGCACTTGCTATAGTCATCTTCAAATCTAAGTACATTATGAAAAACGTCATACAGACCTCAATTTCTTTGATACCTTTTGAAGCTATTTCTATGAACTTTACTGCTTAAACATTACAAATTAACAGTAGATATTTCTGGCCTAGCGCAGAAAGGAATTTCGTATAGCTTTAAATGCACTTTTAATAAAAACTACAACTAGGATTTTCAACTTGAAGTTATTTGAAGGAAATGGATGATAAAACACAATTTTGCCGACTAGTAAGTTGGTTGCGCATGTAACTGGACAGTTTCATTCAAACAATTACAGATAGAAAAATAATTATAGTAAACTCATTCCCAACACAGGAGTACAAGCTAACGAGGAGGTTGTTGTTAAACCAACCGGACAACAATGTAATTACTTCAAATTTTCAAATTATTGACGAGTTCTCAAGCTGTTCTGCTTTTTCATAATAAAAAAAAACTGTCAGGTGTAGCAAGTCTACTCTCCAACAAAATTCCCACCACTACAACAAATTATGTATCCGTCCCTGCGACATTTCGGACATCAGATATGGGGAAACCTGCCAATACCAGCAGTAAATAGGTTAACAAGCTGCAATTAATTAATTTACACACATCAATATATAGAAAAATTAAACCGCATTTCGCTGCAACTTCATTCAGCCTTACTGGATTATTCTCCACATGTACACATACATTTATCATGCATAACGATGTATATCCAAAAAGTATCTTTATAAACGTTTTATAAGAAGGCCTAAGGTTTATTCAAACTTACCCTCACTAAGTGGGCGCACTAACCTAACGGATTGTTTACAGTGCAAACGTTTCAAAAACCACTCGTTCGCTTGACCTTATCCTTTACGAAGCTTTCAGGCATTTACTCGTATGTAAATATAAGGCATAGAAAAATGGATTGTTGGCGGCCATTGCCAAACGTATTAATTTCCCAAATGAAACCTGAAAATGTTGCAGGTGCACATCATACGCGGCATAGGTTATTTTTGCCGTCCGGCATTACGGCGACACGACGCGCATTAATTACACGAAAAGGCAAAAACAAGTGTCAGCCATTATTATTAGCGAGCCGCGACGATCATATTTTTCGGCACACGTACGGCCGGGCTCTTGTTGTTAAAACACATGTATTAATGCTATAGGAACACAGACGAGGGAGACGACAACATCAACATTGTAAAACGTATAGGCTTAAACGCGTTGAAATTAAACCCAATTTCGCAATAGGACATAAGAATCGATACAGGAAAAAAATCGCTATATGGCAGCATATACTCACTTTGACGAAACGTGTATTTTATCCGAGAATATAACGCGAGAGCGAATGAACACACACACTGCACCGAACTGGCGATATTTAAAAAAAAAATATCGGCGAAAACGTCGTTTTACAAACTCAGCAGCTCGTTCGCAAAGCCTCCAGTACTATCTCGCCTTCTCCCGCTGTCTGTTTTTCTCACCTGAGACTTCCAAGAGATGACCTTTTGGGCGACTCCCACATTCCAACAGGTAGGTGACGATGACGTCACGATAACAGCCAAGAAGGGGGGAACAAATAAAAATAAAAAGCTGCTTAGAGCGCTCTCCTCAATTGCTGTTAGCCAAAAAGCACACCCTAAATTATTGACATACTTAAAGCCCTGTACCCTCTATACTCTACTCTGCACGCGAATAATGAAAAAAAAGCATTTTTTTGGAATACATTGCCTGGTTTGGGAATATAAACAAACATCGTATTTCGTTAAAAAAATGTGCAGTTTCCGTTCAACTTATTCATGACAAAGTTTGAATATTTACATAATTTGAAATTACTGTGGAATAATACGGATGGTCGCCACCATTTCGTATTAAAAATGAATTATATACTGATATTTCCTAATTTGTAATGTATTTTATCAATTTTAAACTTTGAATGTTACATAAAAAGTTTTTATTTTTCAATACACGTGTATTAAAACTAGGCAGTACTGCCTAGTTTTAATAAATATCAAATGTCGTTAAAAAAATACAGTTTTCATTGAACCTATTCATACAAAATCATCCATCATCCATTCAAAATTTGAAATTAACATAAAAAGCATTTTTTATTATTTTTTTTTTTTTTTGGAATACACTGCCTGGTTTAAGAATATAAATAAATATCGCATTTTGTTAAAATAAAAGTGCAGTTTTCCCTATTCATGACAAAGTTTGAATATTTATAAAGCGTACACAATTTTTAAATTACAGAGAGCTTCGTATAATACGGGCCTTTTCGCATACCTATTTAAATGAAATAATCCTGATTGTACCCAATTTGTAATGATTTTAGTAATTTTTAATTGGAAACCTACACATTTACGCTTTTTTTAAATATGAAATTACATGTATTTATTATAAGGCTAATAAATACATTTTAATAACAAAACATCCTACGTACAACAGTTTTTGAAAAATATCTTATACAACTTAATTATACGGTTATTTCAACAAACTTATGTGCGACAAAAACTCACTTGTTTCATTTCCAAAGATATTAAATTGGAATGTAAAATTCGAGCCAGCTATTGAGCTATATATAAAATCGATGGAATTTGGGCCAAATTATTCAGAAACCCATTTCTAATATAATTGCAATTGTCTCTATAGCTTAATTTATATATCGCAGCCATTCTAAACGCAAGAGTGCACTTGCAATTTAATGAATAGCTCGCCAATAAGTCACAATTAATAGATATAACGCGTACAGACACGGGGCAATGTAGTTCACAACAGAATTTTTAAACGATTTATGGACGCCCCTCTTAATTCATTCAACATTTGAATGCCAAAAGGGAGAAGCAAAGAGTTAAAATGTCCAGGCATGAGCAATCGCTCAACTTACGATCGAAGGATAACAACAATCAACTATGGCGTCCGGCCAAAGAGCATTTGCCCAGAAGCTTAACAGGTAAGACCCGTTTAGTGACCATCTCATACTCGGGAAAGAGGATTCCCGCATTCCGGTGACCTCCAGGTAATCGTGGCCCTGCATAAAGAGGTCAAAAATAGCTCGTGGGCTTCCATGTCAACCACGGATTACCAGTTCATCTTGCTTTTGACATGTCCTTGTAATACTGCATGATTTAATACCGGGTGCAAATGCATGTGCTATCCTAACTGATGTCTGCACTGGTTCATGTTCTTTGTTTCCTGTAACCATGGTTTCAGACAACACGCCTCGGAAGTTAGAAAGCAAGTGATTTCAGCTTATGGAAGAGGCTCGATAAGTAAAGGACTTTCAGCAGGCATACAGACTTCGGTAAGTCACATAAATTGCTATTGAAGGTCCATCAGATAACCTGGCCAAACGTATTAAGCTACCAAACAAGCATCCAGAAGACTATCCCCACCAAACCTGGCATATGAACAATAATGCATGTGGTTAAATGCCAAGTCACTAACGTGTAATTGCAATTCAGGTGCCACCATGCGATATAATGGACCCTGTGGACTACGAGGACTTTATACAACAGCACCAGTCGCAAATAAATAGAGACCCCATGAGTTATTTATTGGAATTTCCCGAAGACGATGTGGAGGTTGGGGTTATGCAGAGGAAATGCCGGACCGTGGTGCCGGTTGTACCGGAAGACGAAGGGTATGTTTGTTAATTTCGGTTCAACCAAAAGTTACATAACGAGAAAGGTTTTTTTTTTCTTACTTGCATGGTTTCCCTAAAATCAGCATGCCAAATTTTTTGCAAAGGTTATTATTACGTCAAAACATACTGCTGTTGACGTTAAGTGATATTTTGATGCTGAGATGACATAGTTAAGAATCTGTCACTCTACTATCTTCGTACCTAATATTTCTATTATTGTCTATACCAATAAAGATAATGTGATTAGTTGGACATGGGATATTTAATGTTACAATTTTTTTTAGTGAACTCTCTTTTTGGAACTTTCGACAGTTTTTGTCATTCTTTGTGACATTGATTATTTTTGTAATTAGGGATTTAGATCCTCGGACAAGGGACTGTGTTCGCTGCTACACCTCGGATTGGGTCGTAGTGCAGCGGCGCTATCAACACCTCAGTTCCAGTTGCTGTACGCGTGACAGAGAGAGCCATCGGGTATCGATTTTGCACGGAACGCCTCGACAAGAATTTGAAGTGGATACGATTGATGAGTTTTCCTCCACACATACATTGCGTAGCATTTCCCAGCACTCTCTGGCACATTCTGATGATAGTGCCGACAAGGTAATTGGGAGTTAACCACAGAGTGACAGCTGCAGGAGCTCTTAATCACTCCAAAATATGAATTACAAATTATGAGTATAACATAACTAAATATTGCCATTTTGTTTTGTAGGATTCAGTGGGTAGTTTTTCTTCAACTCGTCATTCCCTTAGCATGAGCGATACACCGAGAGGCAGTTGGGCAAGCAGCGATTTTGATTTGAGGAATTCTGCGAGCGATTCCCTGATTCCATCACTTTTGGAAAGAGCACCAATTGAAGAAATTGATCGTTTGAATGAGGCTAGGAGAATGGAAAATCGCCAGGAAGCCATCTTAAGTCTTTACCCAATCCAAAGCGAGGTTAAATCTGTCAATTACCCGCCACCTGACTTTGTCATTCAATCAAAAGCTCAAGATTTCCATTTCAATTTTTAAATAGGAAGATGCTATCGAGAGGCGGTTACCCGCTGACCCACCTACGGGCCATTTAGGACACCGAATTCTAGTCAAATGCCTCAGTCTAAAGTTAGTTTTTATTATGTTGTACATTTCCAATTCTGTAAATGCATGTTACTATTTTCTGAGTTTAACTACTAGTTTGATATGATTAAAATGAAATTTAAAACATTGAATATGTCATACTGTCACTATATTTTATCTTCTTTTTATATTTATCTCAAAAAGACTGGAATTAGAAATTGAGCCATTATTTGCTACAATGGCTCTTTATGATGCCAAAGAAAAGAAAAAGGTGAGTCAGTCGTACATTAATTAGTTGTACTCTGGGAAACAAATACCTAACTTGAGTAATTTTATGTGCTACTTCAGATATCTGAAAACTTCTACTTTGATATGAATCCGGAATCTATTAAGAAAATGTTGAGCAGTCATGTTCCTTACCAAGATCTCTCCACAATGAGCCGTTCCTGCGTTTTCAACATAACCCACATGTCGCCAGACATATTTCTGGTTCTAAGACTCGACAAAACGTTGCAAGGCGACATTGCTGAATGTGCCGATCCTTACATGAAAGATGACAAGGTAGGAAGCAGTCACATGGTACTTAAAATATGATGCAGATGCAGTGGATTATTTCATGAAAATTGGGCTGTAATCTATGTTGGATACAGTATGCCATAAGATCAAATAGCCATCAAGAATTTTTTTTTTTAAAAACAGAATCGTGATAAAGTGAAAGCTAATGCAGTGGCATGCTGTGAACGCCTAGGAAAATATAGAATGCCATTCGTATGGACTGCCATCTATTTGGCTAATGTTGTAAGTGGTGTTAACAGCCTCGAAAGAGAGTTGTCTGGCGAAAAAGAAACCGCCAGCAACTCGTCTAACAGTTTGGGTATGTATTATCAATTTCTACAGCGTGGGAAGAAATCATCCAGAAAGCCATTACAAAACTAAAGGTACCTTACCCCAATATTTAGAAAGAAAAACGAGTACCGGAAGCTTTGAAGGTTTTCGGAAAAAGGTCGGCGACAGCAACTCGTTGAATAGGCGTGGATCTTTAGAACGTCGATCTGCAAGTGAGAAAAGACGAAGTTGGTCACCCGACGAATTTGCTAATAGTTTAGATACCTTCAGGCCAGTTACTCTCACAGTCTCCAGTTTTTTCAAACAGGTAAAATAGATTAGGAGCACATTATTTCTGGAATAATTCCAACCCAAACATAAACAAACAGACAAGGGTTTCAAATTTGCTGTTCGTCAACAATTTGTTCTACATATTGTGTCCTAGGAGAGTGAGAAACTTCGAGATGAAGATTTATATAAATTCTTGGTAGATCTGAAGCGTCCCTCTTCAGTCCTCAAACGATTAAAATGCATACCAGGTATGGCAACTATTTTAGTTTCACACTAACAGTGTTTATTTAGTACAGCTTTATAATGGCGTTAATTTTCTGTAGGAACTCTGAAACTGGACATTTCACCCTGTTCAGAAGAGGTTCGGTATTGCCTAACGACCGAACTAACACCGCTAAATCCATATCCTGCTGATAAATCCCGACCCACAAAGGAGGTCTTAGAATTTCCTTCCAAAGAAGTTTTTGTTCCACATTATACATACAGGTTTGTCACAAAAATGCAATACAAGTTTCAAAGCTGATGAAGGGCAATTAGTTTAAAACGAATGCACATTATGTATGTTTGTAGGAATCTGTTATACGTTTACCCCAAGGATTTAAATTTTGCAAATCGCCAAGGTTCTGCACGTAACATAGCTTGCAAGGTGCAATTCATGGCTGACGAAGAAACACATCGTGCATTACCTGTAAGGGAAATTTGATTTTGATTTTGCATCATTTGTAGTGTGTTAACTTTAACGATCCATTAACGATATTCAGGTCATATTTGGCAAATCCAGCTGTCCAGAATTTACAACCGAAACCTATACATCAGTTAGCTACCATAACAAGTAAAGCAAAATATTATATTTGAATTGTAAATCAATGCAAAATTTAGCTTGCAGTTGTTTTTCGATAACCTCTCCAAATTCTGATTAGAGTATTTTTCGAGAATGTGCCCACTGATTTTTAAATCGCTTATTTTCAGATGTCCTGATTTCTTTGATGAAATCAAAATCAGCCTACCGGCTACCCTGACGGAAAACCATTATTTACTATTCGTATTTTACCATATCAGTTGTCAGGGACAGAAAAAAGTAGAACAAACACCTATCGAAACTCCTATAGGCTACACAGTGAGTTCGTTGTAAATAATAAAAGCCGGATTTTTATCTTGTTCATTCGATTAAATGTGGTGAACAATCAGGCTTACATAATGCAATTTTTGAAACGAGACTTTATTTTTGATAGTGGCATCCAGTTTTACGTGATGGAAAGCTTTATACTGGGGATTTTTGCCTTCCAGTCATGTTAGAACCACCACCAACAAGCTATTATCATCTTACTCCCGAGGTATATACAGGGCTCAAGATACCCTTATTTCGATAATGCTCATGCTTGAGCAAGAGTAAAACTAAATTTGATTTTCATCTTTTACCCCATATCCTATCGTTTATAATTTCAACATAGGTTCAAATTCCTGGCATGAAATGGGTTGATAATCACAAGGGCTTGTTTAACATCACAATTTCGGCTGTTTCTTCCGTCCATACTCAGGTTTGTTACAGAGTAAAACCTTACAACTGCTTTAGAATTGAAAGAAAAACCAATTAACTATTCAACTATTCAACAGGATGCATTTCTGGAACACTTTCTGGGCTTGTGCGCTGCTGTAGAAGAACAGAACATACCACATCGCATAGGGGAATCCAATTTGGAAAACGAATTAAAAACCTCCATCAGCAATCTGGTTAAGGCTGAATCGGAACCCCTGGTAGCTTTCCTGCCCATACTCTTGGACAAATTAATCCAATTGCTGGTGGAGCCTCTGACAGTTTCTGGTCAGCTACTAAATGTGGGACAGACATGCTTCGAAGCAATGGCACTATTGGTTAAAAAGCTTACTGTGAGCCGCAGTTTCATTAAAACTCATTTGTTTATTTGTAAGTTTGATTTACTTTAATAATGTAAACTTACTAGTTAAAATTTTGTTATTGGCCTAATTGCAGGAACTATTAGAAAGCTCAAATGATCAACATGGTCGAAACAGTCAGTTGGCCACTTACACGCAATATCAATGCACGCTGCCACATCCAAATAATCCATTGCCAATGGCTAGTTCATCTCAACTGAACGTTTTCCTTCCCAGTGGTAGACCCATGTCAATGCCCATTCAAAAGAACTACTGTGCTAAGTAGGCTCTACAGCATATACATAACTATTAATTTCCACTTGGCATTTCCAAATAATTCCACATAATGTTTTTTTCAAATGCAGTAGAAGTAACAGCAATCCAGACTTGGCCCTGCACCATGTTGCGGATACCGATGCTGAAGTTGGTCTATTCACTCGGGGAATTGATAGAACAACCAGTATGAGAACAGGTAAGAATCGGTCCATTTTAAATAAACATGTTGTTACCACTTTTTCCTTGAATCGTAATTCAAAACTTGCTCGAATCGAAATGAAAATTTTGAAAGCTTTGCGCGAGTCAAGCTCATTCTGCACTAATTTTAATTTCTGAAGGGTTTTTCACAGCCAGCCTTAACGAGGCCAATGGTAAGTAAAATGCTCCGATATAAATTGCTCTTGGAAATATGCATTTTCATATCTACATGCAGTGATATGGACCCTGTGGTATGACTATATCAGAAATACAAATTACTAAATAGTATAATATTTTTTTAAAAATTATAGGAGGTGACAGTGGCATTTATCTGATTGCCAAGCAACATGGTCGCAAAATTGTCCATGAGGAATTAGCGTTGCAGTGGGTGGTGTCCAATGGCAAAACTAGAGACTTGGCATTGTCAAATGCCTGGTTCTTCTTTGAGCTGATGGTAAAGAGTATGATGGAGCATCTGTTTATTACCGGACAACTGGATGCACCAAGAAAACTCAGGTTCCGTGAACAATTTACCGACGATCTCACAACCTTAGTTACCACCATCACCAGTGACATCATTAGTCGTTACAATCACGAAAACAAGGAAATAAAGGTCGGCAACAAATGCTTTTTTTTTACATTTGTTAGTGAAATTTGCAAAACCTCAAATTTTGACAACTGCATTTACATGACCTACACATCTCTACTGCAGTCATGCACTTTTTGAAACAAGCATGAAAGTTCTGGAAACCTTGCATGCAAATTAAAAGTCACCATTTTAAATGCTACTGAACAACTACTGATTCCGCATCTAGTTTTACCATTACCAGAAACATAACCTGCTTACTTTTGTCATTCTTTATAGTTTATTCAGCCGTTAAACACAAGCCTAGCTTTCTTCCTCTATGACCTCTTGACCATTATGGACCGTGGCTATGTTTTTTCATTGGTGAAAAACTATTGCAAGCAGCTGTCGGAAAAAATATCTTCTCTGCCAGATGCGACGCACCTTATTGCATTGAAGCTGGAATTCCTCCGTATCGTCTGTAGCCACGAGCATTTTGTGGCTCTGAATCTGCCGTTCACTCCTTTGGTTCATGCATCTGGGGCCACATCTCCCACCCCGAGTATTACTTCTTCAAACTCCCATAGTTCCTATGTGTCAAGTAGCGGCAGAAGCGACCGAAGCAGCTGTTTCGCCGAACTGTCGCACGAATTCAGACAACAGCATTTTCTGGTGGGCTTGGTGCTTTCTGACTTGGCATTCGTCTTAGAAATTCAGTAAGTTTATATTCAAATCATGTAGCATATTTGGCAAAGTTCGTTTTTGCCCTTGCTGTATTCACATTTTTTCTTATTGCTATCACTAGCAATCCTAGTATCCACACAAAAGCAATCAACACCATTCGAAATCTTCTCAGCTGTCACGATTCTGATCCACGTTATATGGATCCAGAATCTCGGGCCAGAGTGGCTGCCCTCTACTTGCCTCTCATCGGCATTGTAATGGATGCTTTGCTTCAATTGCATGACTGGAATGCTGATAACAAAGGTTTCACAGAAATGTAGAAATTATGAAGCCTAGGTTAAGAACTACTAAGTATTACTTGCAACAAGAATTCTCAAAAAGGATGTTTTTGTAATCCGATTTAGGGCGACCAGTGAATAGTGGCGATGAAAGCGATGACATCAGTCATTCGGTTGCAATGGCGATTGCAGGAACATCCTATTATTGCCGCTCGGCCGCCAGTGTTTACAGCCGTGATCCCCACGATCCTTTTCAACAGGTTATTTTATTGTTAAAATGAAAATTATATTCGCCAAAATTGTCCATTTTACCCATCAACAACTCAACTTGAACCGTACTTTTTGTCCTGATCTATGCTATTATTTTAGAGCTCCAAATGCCAACTGAGTGCTGAAAACACGCGCCATCTGCTGATTTGCTTCTTATGGGTGGTCAAAAATGTGGACACCCACCTTATTAAACAGTGGTGGAGCGAGCTTAACGCTCAACGCTTACACCAACTTCTTGAAGTCCTTTATATATGTGTATCATGTTTTGAATACAAGGTAATCATTGTGAAGACTTGGACCCTAAATTTAATATGCATTTATGTATGCTTTTATATTCACATTCCTTCCTTCATTATTCCAATAGGGAAAGAAACATACAGTTCAGTTTACACAGCAAAATATCAGGAAACCAGACATTAAATCAAAGTTAGAAGATGTTATCCTAGGCCAAGGAAGTGCAAGAAACGAAATGATGCGCAGAAGAGGTATAGTGAACTTATCTTTCACGAAATAAATGTGTCGACACACCTAAGCTACAATTTTTTTATACAACTAGACCGGCACCCGCCTTCACCTAGCCTACACCAAGGAGATCGCCTTCGTTGGAGGAAAGATCAAACTCAGTGGCGTACCCCTGGAGATCAAGGAGGTGAAAGGTAACCAACCAGTTTTATAATTATTGTGTCACATTTTTCATTTGATTCAGATATAAAATTCCGATATCTACTCTCTTATTCACAGAACAAAAGGTGAAGTGGAGGCCGATGCCCATATTGAAGGCAACTTAGCCACAGAATCAAACATTGTAGTTTTGGACATGTTGGAAGTGGTTGTCCAGGTTGTTAGAATTTTATCACATTTGGCTAATTATCATGGTAATATTCTAACAATCTTTTTTTATTTTCCTGCATAGGTGGCCTCTCAGTCAGATTGTTTGCAGGGGCTGCTGGGGATTGTTTTCAGAGTACTGCTGCATGCTTTTGCCTGCAACCAGAGTGCAAGTTCTCTTCAAAACTTCTTTGCCACACAGAGGGCACTTGTGTTTAAAGTAAGTATTACTTTTATATTAATCAGTCAGTGCAAGGATATTGTTTTTTCCAGAAAGCACTTGGTATGCAACTTTATAACTGATTAAAACTCTAATTAAATGTATTTAAGTTTAAATCAACACAATTTCTGTAATAAAAATAATTAACAGAAATTTCAAATTATGAAAGATCGAATATACACATTGTTGTGAATGGAGCAATATTTTTAAAAAGCTTTACTTTTAAATTTCTTAGTTTCCTGGATTGATGTTTGACGAGGAAACGGAACAGTGTGCCGATCTGTGCCTACAACTACTTCGTCATTGCAGTTCCTCCATTAGCAGTGTCCGTTCTCAAGCCAGCGCTTCACTTTATTTACTTATGAGGCAGAATTTTGAAATAGGAAATGTAAAAGGACATGTTTTGGTCTTTTGTTACAAACTTTGTTCAATCCAAATAGTTATGGACGGTTTTTCTCCCTCAAACAGAACTTTGCAAGGGTGAAAATGCAAGTGACAATGTCCTTAAGTTCATTAGTGGGAACCAGTCAAAGTTTTAGCGAAGGTTTCTTGAGACGTTCACTCAAGACTATCCTCACATATGCCATAGAAGATTCAGAATTACAGGATACCACTTTTCCAGAGCAGGTATGTATGTTTCTAGACTAGTCAATTCTTATAAAAGAACATAATGTTTGGAATTTCCTGTTTGAAAAATTGAAAGTTGTTATAAAAATTATGCATTCGATTTCCATTGCCTGATCAATTCATTTCAGGTAAAAGATTTGGTGTTCAATCTGCACATGATTCTTTCGGACACGGTTAAGATGAAAGAATTTCAAGAAGACCCTGAAATGCTCTTGGACCTCATGTACCGAATTGCAAAGGGGTATCAAACGTCTCCTGATCTGCGGTTGACGTGGCTTAAAAACATGGCCCAAAAACACGTAGAAGTGAGTAAAACAATTCAGTGAATTTACATTGGCTTCAAGTTATTCAATTACTAAAATTGAAAGCATGTAATTTTATTTCAGCGAAATAATCATGCCGAAGCTGCTCAATGCTGGGTTCATTCAGCAGCCCTGGTAGCAGAATATCTTCATATGCTTGAAGAAAGGGAATATCTACCAGTTGGAGCTGTAACGTTTCAGGTCAGTTTTTCCGATTGTCGGATATCATTTGATAAATCTTTGCATGTACCACCCAACAAGTAATTCGTAAAAACTAAACCAGATTTTACTCTGTAAATTCACATAGAAACTTTCTGATAACGTCCTTGAGGAGAGTGCAGTTTCCGACGATGTTATTTCACCTGACGAGGAGGGAATTTGCACAGGAAAAAACTTTTCTGAACATGGTTTGGTTACTCTCTTAGAAAATGCAACAACTTGCTTTAGCGACGTAAGCATATGGAATTGCACTTTGACATCATCATGGATCACGGAACCACTGGTTTAATACCAATTATCTTTTCAGGCAGGACTGTATGAAGCAATGAACCAAGTTTGTAAAGTTTTGATTCCGATAGCAGAAGCCAACCGTGATTTCAAAAAACTAGCAAACATTCATAAAATACTTCACGAAGCTTTTACAAAAATCGAAATTCAGGTGAGAAAAACGATCAGTTCAACTAACAGATAACTGACAAAGAGCAAAATTGAAAGCGCTTTTCTATGCTACAGACAGGAAAGCGGGTTTTTGGAACATATTTCCGCGTTGGATTCTACGGAGCAAAGTTCGGTGATTTGGATGCGGAAGAATTTGTCTATAAAGAACCAACTTTGACCAAACTACCAGAAATTTCTCACCGTTTAGAAGTAGGCTTGATTAATTTGCTCCAATTTTTCCAGTAATCCTCTATAAGATTTTCACAGTCAATATCAATTTTTTTTTTTTGTCAACCAGAGCTTTTATGCAGAGAGGTTTGGGACGGAATATGTGGAAATGATAAAAGATTCAAACATCGTGGATGCTTCAAAGTTGAATCCAGACAAGGTTGGCATCATTTAAAGCAAGTCCAATTGTAGCAACATTTCGTTCACCACTGTACCTAATTTAACAATTCCATTTTATGAATGTAGGCCTATATTCAAATTACTTATGTGGAACCTTATTTCGATACTTACGAATTCAGACATAGACTCACATATTTTGACAAGAACTACAATATAAGTAAGTGGATGCACGATTGTCACATTTGATGCTAATTTCGCATTTCCTTAAAACTCAACTGGGAATTAATTTAACTAGAACGCTTCATTTATGCAACACCGTTCACACTGGATGGTCGTGCGCATGGCGAATTACACGAGCAATACAAAAGAAAAACAGTATTGACAACAGCCAACGCCTTCCCTTACGTGAAAACACGCATTCAAGTGACAGGAAGGACTCGGGTAATTGACTAAATTTCAAACAAAAAAGTTGAGCAACTTAAAAATTAAGAAATCTAAATAATAAGGCTGTCTCTTTGTATAGGTTGATTTAACTCCTATTGAAGTTGCTATTGAAGATATACAAAAGAAGACCGCAGAATTAGCTCAAGCAATTCAACAGGAACCTACTGATCCTAAAATATTACAAATGGTACTTCAAGGCAGTTTGGGCACTACAGTTAATCAGGTATATTCAATTAAAACTCTTATGCAAAATTGATGTTGTTAAAATCTTATATGCATGCCAATGTTGTTAGTGCTGGTCGACTTCATAAGTAGTTTTTTTCATGCAAACCGATTTATGTATTTCAGGGTCCTTACGAAGTAGCACTAGTCTTTCTTTCTGAATTAGTATCAACGCCTAATAAGCAACCTACTAAACACCAAAATAAATTACGCCTTTGCTTTAAGGATTTCTGCAAGAAGTAAGTGCATTATTACTTAAGCGGAAATAGGCCAACGTTAAAAATCACCAAACAAACCAAACAAACTTAAGCTGGCATATATATATATATATATATATATGCTGTTAGTAACGACAAAATCTTGATACTCCATTTCTCATACACTACGTATAGGTGTTCGGACGCTTTACACAAGAACAATGCTTTTATAGGACCAGACCAACGTAACTACCAAAGAGAATTGGATAGGAATTACACCAGCCTAACTGAAAAACTAATGCCGATGTTAAAAATTCGGATGCATCCCAGAACACCTGAAAGCCATGCTTAATTTGCAAACTATTGCTAACTTTTCGAATTTAACAATGCTATGCTTTCGAGTAGCATACATTAATCATACCATATCATGATCAAAATCAAATTACCTTATGTTGACTGTTACACGTTTACCATGCTATATTTTAAAAATCTATCATTTTTTTTTTACTTTCATTGTATAAATGTTTATTTAATAAAGCTTGTTTTACCAAAAGAACAGCCATATATTTATTTTGCCACTGACCGACTGAAATAATAGCTACTAGACAAAATTTTAGGGGAAAAAAGGGTTGACCATTAAACTTAATTAGCACAGGGCTGCTAGCTGCCAAGCAAAATGCCCTTAACAAAATGGCTAGATTTTCTACACTACCCATAGAATTGCAGTAGTTGCCCATAGTTGCCAAACATGTGTTAACTAATTAAGGCAGTAATTCTCAAGCATGTGTTAATATCATAATAAACCCTTCTAATAATCCATTCATGCTGGCCGGAAATTAATGAAACTTTGGGCACATTTTGACCTTAATTAGCATAGGGAGCGGAACGTTATGGGATTTTAGCCTATTGACTACATGGTGTGAAGAATTAAGTTTCTTCACAATGGTAGTGGAACAAAAATGCGGACACAAACGATCAGATAGTCTATATGTCTGATATAGTACATGCATGCGATTATAACAATTCGAGAAAAAATTCTAAAATGAAATAAACATACCGGGATTCCAATTATACCAGTCTTTACATCGTCTTCGATTTCACCACACTAATTTCTGGACTTGTTTAAACACGCAATCCCGTCATGCAAGTGGAGCCAACGAGGTTTTTACTGGCTGTGATTGGTAGGTTAAAAGAAGAATTTAAACGGTCATTTGTCAATTGCACCGTTTTTAGCGCCATCTGTTCTTCGCTTTTTGGCGGCTAAACACAAAGGTGTACAATCCCAGACAACAAGTTACCTAAAAAGAAAATAATACAATAAAAATCCTTATTTTACAAGTTTCCATTTGCTTAATGACTTTTTTCAATGCCAAAGTTTTGTTGTTGTTGCCAAGTTCGATGTTAAATTTACATTATCGAGCTCGTGGCCCAATCAGGTTGCGTTCATATGCAAATTTGCTCCCTGCTATACTTAATGCACACTCATGGCCAATTTAAAAATATAATTTATTTTTTCCCATCAATGTGCCAATGTGCGTTTTTTTTACGTACTTTATTGGCGGGAAACATATTAGATTAGAAGGGAGATGATTTTCCAAGGAAGGGCTAAAAATGAGTCAAAGAGGAAATCAAAACTCGATATTTGCAACCAAATTTACCGCCTGTGACACTACTTTTGGATACCACCTCAATGGGCCATGAGCTCGATGAGTTTAGTTCATAAAGTAGATTTGAATTAGAACTTAACGCAATAAAACACACTGGAACGTTGACATGGAAACGTCAAATAATACATCTGCTTGTTTCCCTTAAAAACTTTGCTTCTTAATTTTAAAATTTCTTGTTTTTAAATATCAATCTTTATATTTATTTTTTAACTTCTCACATTTTTTCACCAGACATGACAGACAGACAGAAAAATAGGATTGATGAAATTGATGAATATTTCTGAAACTAAGATTCATAAACAATTGCATATTGCTGAACTCCGAACTATTGAAAATATTTCAAAATTTAATTCGTAAAGTTGATTTTATAACATTCGTTTTGGTCCAATACTATATTACCGTTATATTAACATTTATAAGCAAAAAAACTGTAATAATAATTGGAAAATAACATTAAATTGTTTAAAATTCAAATATTGTAACAATTTTTTCAGTTAGTTCATCTCACAAAAATATTCATTATATGCCAACTGTAAATGCCACAAATTAGTTTCTCAAAATTTGAAATTTCTAGAGGAAAGCACGTATCAATGCCTCGCTTGCTTGCTAATTTTATCATAAACTTCTGGAAAAGCTTTCTTGCAATTCAAATTATTCCTGACTTTGTCGTAAAGATTATGGTCAAACATCTCCCGAAATTCACTTCTTGTTAAATAAGAATCAGCATACAGCATTTGGAATCTAAAAATAATGGAAGAAATATTTTTTAGCAAAGTAATCTAGCCATAAAATAGTTCGTTTCTGAAATAGTCTTTTTTTTCTAACCCTTGCACATCACGAACAAACTTCTCCACTTTGCGGGTAGTTTTCGAAGCTTCATAGTCGAGGGCTTTTGGTGGTCCATACATGCCAATATCAACAAACATTTTGGCTCCACTGTCTTTCGGATGAACCATCCCTGGATTATCCAGCAATCGGAATGGACATAACCACAGTGGATATATCTAAAGAATATACATTATTTTAATCGTAAATTTATAAATAAACTACTAGTTCACTGCATCTATGTTTGGACAGAACATATACTGTAGTTACCTTTACAGCTTTATCAATAAAATTGATTGTGTCTTTCATTGTGTTTATTGGCACCAACATGTCTTGAACGAACTGGTACTTCTCATACATTTGCCGAATAGTTTCTCCTTGGGTTAATTTTAGGAAGGAAACTTTGGGCGGCATTGTCCATCCTAACAGATATCTGAAGATGGGTGAATTCCCAAATGGGACAATGTCTTCCATTTCCCAGAAAATCCCTTTAGTATGGCGATGGTAATAGTCCCGTAGGGGAATATATTCGACATCACGGCGTCCTGTGTCTAAATACGTCTCAACATGTTTGTAAAACCATGGTTTGTAAAAACGTCCAATTTCGTTAAGCTGAAATCCAAACGAGTACCGGAAATTAAAATCTAATTTTGTCATACTAATGTCTTAATAAGATAAAAACACCAGGATTTAAACATTTTAAGTAAGATTGGCTTATTTAATATTTTAAAACTTTTCAACTAAATCCAAATTAGTGTCCAAAAACTTCTTTCAAAAGTTAAGTCAACTTTTGATTTTTTATTATTTTATTTTGAATGATCTTAAAAATTGATTTTTAAAAGCATCCAATTATTGATACTTTCATATTTCTATAAATTTGTTTATAAGCAAAGCAACAAACCTTCTTAGAATCAATATCGTCAGTCATCTTTCCCAACATGACAACGCCTTTATCTTTTGAATACATAAGCCCTTCCAGAAAATCCGCTGGATTCTTTTTATTGCTGTTGTCAGT
This sequence comes from Julus scandinavius, assembly GCA_034696685.1. NCBI lineage: Eukaryota > Metazoa > Arthropoda > Diplopoda > Julida > Julidae > Julus > Julus scandinavius. Next base: position 11,372 of record JAQGAE010000357.1, on the reverse strand, counting down.
GAAAGTTTTGATGAAGTCGGCTTGACTAAAGATCGGAATATATTCTAACTGAACATATTTTTTGCATGGCACGATCATGAGTTCAGCTGCTACCAAAAGACCTAAAGTTCCATACGACCAAGGCACGGAATAAAACAAGTCCTGATTTTCATCCTAAACACACGAAACAAATTTTAAACTATACATAAGCCATCCATGTTATAACATGCAAAATATCCACGTCCATACCTTTGTACATCGAACAACACTTCCATCAGCCATAACCAACTCAAAAGCCAAGCAAATATGTTGGAAAAGGCCATAAATATGGGACGATGATTCAATTCCGGTTCCGTTGACCATTCCACCTATACAAAATATTCAGATAGTAAAAAATTCCAAAACCCCAAAAGATTTAACCAAATATTAATATAATGTTATAGTTAAAGACAAATACTAAATAAACATATTTGAATAATGAAATTATAAATTGATGTTATTTTCTGTAAAGTGCATTCATCAGGTAATAAAAGTGAAAAATTATCGGAAAACCAAGCCAATTAAGAAATTCACCAGGTAGGCTCTCATACCTACGGTGAGGTCATCCAATTCTGGAACCATGGCAATGGTCCATCCTAGCGGAAGAAGTGTGGCTGTAATTTGCCCCATGTTGACCATAGGCTCAACTCGTACGTACTTCTTCTCCGTATTAACTTCCAAAATATCCATCAAATCAACTTTGACTGGAAACATGGTCTTTTTGTATTTTCCCACCCGCAAACTCATGGTCTGCCATCCAGGGCGCGCCGTGCACATTGGAACAGTACAACCCGAATCCAGCCATCGCTTTACCTAAAAACCATAAAAACGAACATAAAACGCTTCCGCTACATAAAACTTATTTTAAGTTCTAAAGAGACGAATGTAGCGTTTAATTTAAACCTGCTATAAAACTAATGCTTGTAATGAATCATAGGCTTTCGTGAATAAACCTATAGTTAAAACCCAGAAATAAAGGCGCGGTAAAGTAAATGTTTATTCCCAAAATGAATTCGGGTTATTTATGAAAGGCGTTTATTTGCAACAAATCTTAAAGGACAAAACATAACCGAGCATGATGTAACTAAAGCGTAACTGCGGACAGATTATAATTTACTTTATTTCCCTAATAACATATCAGCAGATTTTTTTTTACAAATTTCACTAATAACATATTTTTTACATGCTTATAGTGTTAAGTGTTGCCCTCTAAAGTCGGTTTGCTCCCTGGAACAGATCTACTTTATAAATTAAAGTTTATTTATTCGCATTATTTAAGACACCAATCCGAATTTAGAAGGGCCGTGGCGATGGCAAATGGGGTCCCTTAAGCATTTCCACCATTTATTTAAAACTAATTTTAAAATTCAATTGTAACAATATATTAGTTTATTTCTTATACAAATTAAATGATAGCCTTATAGTGGTGAGTGTGCCCCATTAGGGTCCTGGCAACCAACATGTTTAAAATAAAATTAGCAAATTAATTAAAATGTGTACACTATAGGCAAACCATCAAAGTTTAATTGGCATTTTCAATTCAGTTCAAGTTCACGTTTCGTCACTTTTAATGAATGGACTTCATAGAAATCGTAAACGCGTTCTGCTGAAGGCCAACTTAGAAAAACTATATTTACATTTAAAGTAGTAAAACAAACATATGCACGTGTATGCAGCTGGTTTGCATTGATCATTTCCAACCAAAGCGTTTAATAGAATGATTAGTGACAAACGTGTAGGAGGGTTAAGCGGTTTAATCTAAACAGACAAAAATTCAAAGAATTCTACATAAACTGTGAATAAATATTACATGTTAGCCCGTTTTCCTAATCTCCGAGCCCATTCAAACTCGCATGGCTATACTCACTTGATTTTGCACATTTTGGATTTTCTTCTGATGTAATTTGGGTGCGCTCCTCAGCATAAAAGTGATTCGGTTTCTCACATAGAAATAGGTGTCATATAGAAGCGACAATGGCAAGAGAAAAAAGCAAACGAAAATCCATCGATAATTAATTATTAGATATTCCAGTAAATTTGACGATGCCATTTTCACGACAAAGCTGCCAATGGAACGAGTCAACTGTGAGGATTCACGCGTGAATAACCTTGATAGTCGACTCTATTGCTACAATTATCTTCATCTAATTCGCCTTTGGTCTCTGACCTTTTAGGAAAAAAAAATGATAGCGGTCATATCAGTGTAAATCCAAACCACCTAGTACAAGTATGAAAAATAGCGATAGAACCTGACGAAAATTCAAGATAAGGCACATTTTCTGAGTATTATATGCTGATCGATAAACTCCACCTTCCTCTCTATAGAGTCTCTGCTAAAACATTCTACGTTTACAATCCTGGTCAAGGTGAAATCTATAAAACACCAAGAGAACACGTGTGTTGAACTTCAATTCGCTGAATCAGCTTAATTTAATAAATAGAGGTGGTCATGCAATTCATTTTAGTCGATTAAAAAAAAAATGCGATTTCTTCACGGCTTAGCACATTTCAACCGATTTTATGCAAATTCATAAGTCACCGCCTAAATCTCGTTACTTCCGTTTGGCAGGGTTCCAAGCGTTATGATGCATAATTTAACATTAACATAATTTAATCACGTTGATTGTATTTTGTTAATTTCCAATTATGGATCATATACTACATACGTAGCACCTGGAACCCCTACCAAAACCAAGCAAAGCACAAAATTTAGGTGGTAATTTAGACAGGGCTTAAAGTCGACTGGAATATATACACAGAATATGTTTTAGAAATGCAATAAAACACTTCTCCGAGTAAACTAATTTAATATCTACAGTGAGCAAATTACTTGAAATGATCTTTACTGGTAATGTTTATTTTTCTAATTGGTCCAAATAATACCACAAATGTTCTATTGGGATAAGATCAAAAGCCTGGAATAGTAATGTGGCTTCTTTGGTCAATTTAGAGGAGCCGTTCGTTGGTTATGGGGTCGATCATATTATTGTTGAAAGTGAAAGGTTTCCACAAGACCCAAATTTCAGTGTCTATCCAATAAACTACAGGCAAACACATAGTATGCGTTTCTTTTTCTTTTTTTTTTTTTTTTTTTTGCCCAATTGGTTTATCAACTGTAGGTTAACTCACAAGACTAACCTACATGTGTATGGCTTCCTATGAGCCTAGCTTGTCCATGCAATCACTTAGGAAAAGTTATTTATACCTTTAAAAACACGCAGGTGACTGGACAACTTTCAACGGCTGGATTGTCATAGAAATGCCATATTATGCCTATGGCATTCATTAACATTACAGTCCACCGCCTATGTGTCGGTAACTTATTAGTTTCCTTCATGCAAGAAGCCAGTATACATAGCTCTAGCCGGAAATGTTTAATTTGGCTGATGCTTACTGGAAAAATTAGTTCTGACTAGAGCTTCTCGTGTAAAGGAGGTTAATGGATAACGAAGAAGCTTATAAAAGCTACTTTTTATTAAAATTAAGGGTAATCGCAATAAAAATATGCATTGCATAAAAAAATTCTGAATAAACTGGTAACTATAAACTGCTAGATCTTACTTACCCTGCAACGCACCTCATTTTACCAGTTTATTTTTTTAAACAAAATTGGGGTTAATTTGAATTTTTATGAGTTTGATTTTGGATTTTTACCAAGTTGATTTTAAAAATATAAGCTTATAGATTTGCAATCTTTATCCTAACATGGGGTCGAGATGTAGTGCAGGCAAATCATTAAACGCGGGTGAAAATTAATAAGCTAATTAAATTTATCCATGTAATCAATCAACGTTAAAAACACCAATAACATTTTCATATTTCCAAACAAATAGGCGTAATCACGTCGTTCCTAAAATCCTAGAATAATTTCCGAAAATGGATATATCACCATCGAAATTATATATTTGTCGGCTTAATTTACGACGGGACCACAGCTATTGTTCGTGAACTATGTAAAATGACATCTAATTAAAAATTAGAGGTAACCTACAGGTCACTTAATTTTCAGCAGATTAACCAAATCAGTTTTTAATGTACGAGTTTGTGAAGTTATGAAAGTAGCAAGCACCGAGCACATGTAGCATTGTACCTTCATATTTAGATTGATTTTTAAGCAAATCTGTATTTTTAATCGGCTAAAATTAATTGTGTGACCACAGGCACTGGCCTCCCATACTTTCTTTGGATACAAATTCCCAAATAGGCGATTTAATGAAACTTCATGATAATGGCATGATAAAACTATAAAATCGAATTCGTACGTTCATTTCAATTGTCTTTTTGTATACATTTGTTGTACTTGTAAATTATTCTATGTACACATGCACATTTAAGATTGATTTTTATACAAATCTGTATTTTTAATCAGCTAAAATTAATTGTGTGATCATGCAAATTTTCTTCGAATACAAATTTCCAACTAGGCAATTTAGTGGAGCTCAATGATAAAACTATAAAATCGAATTCGTTCAATGCAATTTTGTGTGTGTGTGTCATTCTTAAAAAAATCAAATTAGAAACTTCTTCTAGCTTGCCAATTTTCCGTGTAAAAGCTGTAAAATAGCGCAAACATGTGTCGAAACTTTGCACTGAGGGTGAGGTGCGAAATCACGTCCTGAACCAGCGACGAAGGAAGGACACATGCACAAAGCCTCCTTGCATTCCTAAGCTGCAGGCTTTTCCTTTTATGTTAGCCGCCACCCTTCCCAGAATCCACTGCAAATCATTAGCAATCACTAGAATGGAGTAGCAGTTACACTGTCGAATTCGGCAGCATCTTTTGCTCAAAAAACACAACTTAAACGTACATTTAATGAAAAATTCTGACAGAATTGGAAATCATTGAATCAAGTCGACTTGATCAGCAGTTACAAACATTGGGTGTACTTCCCATTTCACCAGAACTCCAGCCTCAATTGACATTCTTGGCAGAGACAAAAAGAACGAGGTTTTGACAGCTTCAAGAAAAGTATAACAAGGACCATGGGAGGTGTGATTCTGGAGAATCTGAGCGGCCGAAAACTTGCGGTTTTGGTGACCGTACTTCTATTGTGTCAACTCGCTTGTTTTCTAATTGGAGGATGTATTGGTTAGTGCATTTTACTTTCAATTCGACTTATATATTTTTTGTTCCACGCATGTGACGCAGTTGTTTTCTCCAGACCGAATCAATGAATTCAAAGGACGTTGACCCGGCCCATACAAAATCTTAACATTATTGAACTCCTAATCTGTCATTTGCCAATAAGTGGAACACGATCAAAAATTAGCAATGAAAGGTTAAATTTATTAAAGAACTTTCAAATCTCAGATCACCAATTTGCTTTTCGGAATCTAAACATTAGCATCTATAAAATCTTGATCATCAACGTGAGAAAATCGAAAAAAAAAAGTTTTTCTGATAAGATAGAAACGATTTCTACATCCGTTGACATTTTAGAGATAATGGGCTGCATTTTCATGTCTCAATTTCTTTCCTCATTTCAAGTTATTTCAACCAAAAAAACTGCTTAAACCAAAATATCTAATAAGAGAGTAGAAATGAATGACTAGTCTGGACCGTTTCTGTAAATATAAGTCTAAGATGTGATTCTTATGTAAATCTTGACTGCCCCACGCAGCAGGAAATTCAACAATGTCAAAATTCTTGATCTTAATAAAGCTATGCCATGTCTGCGTAGCTGAGACTTCCCAATACAGGAATTCTTGTCAACCGATGTTGAATTAGTAAATTTGTATTACTTATCGTGGCATACAACATCCATTCTGACTTCGGGATGTATCTGATCATTACTTTATCGTAAAGTGATATTGTAAGACGATTAAAGTCTGTTTTTTGTCTTTAGCTCCAGCACCTTACAACACGATGAGCATGCTAGGAACAAAATGCATCGACCATTCGCTCAACATGAACAAGTGGCAGCACACGCGTGGTGCAAATGCATGTGACCGTCTCTTAGACTTATCCGATCCAAGGATCATGAAGGATGGTATCACAGCCAACGAAATTGTCTTTGCCTTCCAATTCCCGTTGCCTAAAGATGGCCAAGAATTGGAATATTCACGTTGGTTCCAGAATCTTATTGGCGTCATGCAAGTGGACAACAGCTATGCCATCAATAATCCTGTGGGCAAGTATAGAACCATATGTTCGGAATAGACCACTAGCAATGAATTTCAATGAAATGCGTGAATTCAGCATGGATATGTGCGACAGACAACAATATAACGACATTTGTTTAACTGCAATTTCAGTTGGAAAACCAATAATCAGCCTGAATGTGCGTTTAGGCTACAGAAATAAAGGTGACAAAGATGACGACTGGAAATTATTAGCTGTATCTGATGAACAAAGAACTCTAGATTGTACTCTAAGCGAAGAACAGGTAGGGCCAAATCTGGGAAAATACCATGAATCTCTTTATCGATTTCAATGTCTAATATGTTATTACTATCATTTTGTAGAAGAAAGAAGGTCAAATGTATAGTTGCCCCTTGCTTCCATTGTTCGAGTTGGGAAGTCTTCATCACGATTACTATCTTCTAAATGTTCGGTTACCAGTAGTTGGAAAGATTAATGAGGGAATCGGAAAGATTGAAGACCTATGGCTTATTGTATGAGATACAATAAAATACCAGTTTCAGAAACTTTCAGAAATTAGTTATCTGTTAAGCTACATTGATTGCTTGATATTATTTCATTTATAGGCAATCAATCAAAATGGTGGCTTCACAATGGTCTGGATGTCTTTGAAGACTTTCTTTTTCCCTATTATCATTGGAATCATGGTATGGTATTGGGGAAGAATAAAAATACTGCCTCGGCCACCAGCGTTGCTAGAAAAAATGCTGTTTGCCTTAGGATTGGCTCTAACTCAACTCAATGGTAAGGATTTGACGATTAACTGAATTCAACATTACTAAAATACAAGATGTTGCAAAATCTTAAAAAGGGTGAACTTTTTCCAATCACAAAAATCCCATAAATTAATTTTGGAAGGAAGTATTTTTTAGGTGTCTAACAAGCATGGATTTATGCAAAATATTGTTATAAATACTTTTTTTTATTTAAGTTCCTATCGAGTTTTTGACTTTGTGGTTGGACATGCCGTTTATGCTTCTTTTGAGCGACATTCGACAAGGAATATTTTATGCAACTCTTTTGAGCTTTTGGTTGGTCTTTGCTGGTGAACACATGATGGTAAGAGCATATTATTTTATCACACTTTAACTTATCATAGAGCGTGCATAAACTAACGTTTTACCAAACAATCATTACCACATGCATTCCGAATAGATCAAGATGGTAACGGCTAATTTAAATGATTCTTTCAATTTTACCTATTACAAAAGTTTGATTTATTTACACTAGTTTGTTGTCCTCTATTCATTTTCTCAAGGATGATGCTAACCGAAACCACTTACATGCTTACTGGAAACATTTAATTGCTGTGGTGTCTGGATGTCTGTGCTTATTTGTGTTCGACATGTGCGAGAGGTATGTTTGTAATGGAAAAAAAAGTTACAAAATACTAAATGCTAGTAAATTCAATCATACTATTGGGTTAACAATTTGCAAAAACGTATTTCAGGGGTGTGCAACTGAAGAATCCATTCTATAGCATTTGGGTCACAGAATTTGGAACAAATCTTGCTGTATCCTTTATAAATATTGATATGACTGTCGATTTTTGGGTTTTTCTGATTGAGAAAACAGTTCAGTTTTTTTCTGACAATTATAATACAGAACAATTGTTTTTAAATCCTTAATTAATTTCCTCCAGTTGACATTCATCATCTTGGCTGGCATATCTGCCTGCATTTACTTCCTGTTCTTCGCCTATATGATCTTTAAAGTGTTTCGAAACATTAAATTCAAGCGGATGACAATTTCCAGCATGAGCAATGCCCGTAGAGTGTTCTACGAGGTAATGAATTAACTTTCCTGTCTTTATATTTATGGTTTATTATGGTATATTTAAGGTTTTGGCCCCAGTTTTGAAACCTTTCCCCATTATTTATTTCCTTTGTCTTCTAAGAGTTACATCATGAAATAAGTTGGTTGACTTTTTTCCTTTTCTTTCACATTGCTACAGGGAATAGTTTACCGCTTCAAGTTCTTGATGGTGGCCACATTGTTGTGTGCTGGCCTTACGGTCATCACGTTTATCATAGGTCAAGCGGCTGAAGGAAAGTGGAAGTGGGATGAGGATATTAACTTGGAATACACCTCAGCAGTTGTTTGCGGCGTTTACGGCATGTGGAACATCTACGTGTTTGCGTTGATAGTGTTGTATGCACCGTCACATAAACATTGGCCCGAAGACAACAATGGTCAGATGCCTGCCAGTAACGTTGAAAGTGCATGCAATGTGAAAATGCGTGCAAATGTGTGTGCTAAGATTCATGTTTTCATAAAACAGATGCAGGAGCAGTGGCAACAGAAGAAATCGAATGCAGTCATCTGCTGAGTGAATCATCAAGGAGTGAAGGATCAGCACTGGCAGCTCTGGCCAGAAAAGTCACCGTGGATTAAGATGTGGCAGATCCAACACCTACTTAATTATGCAAACGATTTTGTAACTATATTGCCTAAGTATGTTGTCAAACGTACAATTATGTAATGCCCGAACTGGTATTGGCATACCTACTGTTTATTGTTCCATTTTATGTAACTTTATTAGTACTGTCCTATTTATGTTTATTTGGGCCAAACTAGTTATTACTTTAGTATTCCATCATGCTGAAACTTAGAATGTAATATGGCAGCTCGTCAGTAATTGTAAGTTTCTAAACAAATTGTGTATGTCACATTAGTATTGCCAATCAATTATCGAACTGCTGCTCAGTGTTGCAGTTTTTGCTAGTGGTTTTGAGTAGGATTACCCAAAAACAGATGATTTTTGCATATTTCAGTGCGAACACAAATAATAAACTGCAATGGTGTTCCACACGCAAAGTCGATTTCAGTTAAAGTTGCCAGTAATTATTTTACAGCATACTTAAACTGAATTTGTTTTGCGCACTCTTTTATTAAGGAAAGAAATCATGTAGACAATTCTGAAATGTCATAATTTTTTAACATAATATCAATCGCATTGCAACTAGGTTCTCATATTAACCTCCATGTGCTTACAGTGTTCAGCTATCCTGGGCCATTGAAATTTTCTTACCGAGGGAGGACAAATTGCAGTTATCAAGTATCATATTTTTAATATTTATATCAATCAATGCAATATGGGTACCCCATGCATAATTTGCTTAGTTTGCCTCCCTAAAGTCACATATGTTTGCATACATGTTAGTGACTGCTACTGATAAGGCAAGTGATTGTCCCTCTGTCTGATTATTCTAGGGAACAGCGATTAAAATCATTTTCGTCAATTCGTGGTCAAAACATATTAAGGCTAACATTTTTTTAAGGGGAGTTTTTACTATTTTTTGCACATTTTTTACCATTCCCCAATTTCATAGAAAATATGAGTTGTGCTCTATTTTTATAGATTGTGTTATCTGAGGTAAATTTCCAGAAATCAGATGATAAGAAATGTATGATATCATGGATGATATTTAGGCATTTGCATAGAAATAACTATGGGAAACTAATCCGAATAGCACTACCACTTATATTTGTATGAAAGATATTTTCATGACTTTAGAATTTCAATTAAGCTAAAACCTACTTATTTAAACAAATATGAAAGCAAATTGAGAAGTCAAGTCTTGCCCTGAAACTTTACTTGCACTTAAGGGAAAAACGATCTAACATCAATCATCTCTAAGCATTAAGCATGTTATGCTCTGTAGAAAAACTGCACAACAATAGCACATTTAACTTAAAGCAACTGGATGAACCAACAAACAATTGCATTCCAATTTAAAGTGCATGATAGTTTCCTGTTGAATGAAACACGTCTGTGGTACACACAACCTCGATCAAGCTTAGCAAAGCAGTAAATGCGATTTTTATCCTATTGCCAGTTCACTAATTTTGGGTGTCTTCCATTGTGATATTTTCTGTTTTTCTGGTGTTTCAATGTCATTTGTCAATTATTCGTTCAAAAAATAGTGAATGCTATTTTTTTATATTTATTATTATTTTGTAAGAATTTCATTTTCATTCACCTTGTAAACGGTTCAGCGAATATATCAATAAATCATGATATAAAATTGATCCCATAATGTAGTAGATGTTTTGTATATGCTTTCTCCATTTCTTTTTATTTACATAGAATTGCAGCGATATTTTCAATATAGAAATTCCACGTGAATGGGGTTATCTATCTCATACTACAATTTTTTTCTGAAGCGGACCCCAGACAATTCGAGCAAGAAAAGACACAAGAGGAAATGTATAAATACAATGAAGTCTATAAAAAGCTCATTTTACCACTTTTTTTGGGGGAAAAATTCATTTATAAAGAATTCATATCGCTGGTATGGATAAATTTTTATCAATGACTCACTGTAAGTCACTGAAGCTGAAATTCAAGCAAAATTTTAAAAAATATGTCACACTTTAGGCGATTTAAAAAACAACTTCCAAACCAGAATAACTCAAACATGGATGTGATTAACATTTGCCACTTTAGAATTGAAAGAGTTTTGTACAGGCCTAAAATAATTGTGAGACTTTTACAATCTTCGTTAGCATTCCTTAGTAAGTTAGTATTCTAACAAATGCTTTTTCGTTATTATTATGGATATCTAACCATATCTTCCATAAGTTTTTATAGCACGGGTTTGAAGTTGACTCAAGAGAGAAATCTGTATTAGGGTCAAGGTGAGCAAAAACATCTGATCATTATGGGATGCCAAATAAAAGTAATAAGGATTTATGAGATGGTTTCTATCGAGTTAGTTAAATAAGACGACACCGAACGGATTGAAATTAGTCACCCAGGACTAACTTAAGTTACGCATTTGCAGAATAATTGATGATGAGATTTAGCTAGTAGGACAGATCCAAGACTTTGTTTTAAGGGTGTATGCACAGTACCACAACGAAGGAAAAAAATTGTGCCGAACCCCAAGTGAGAATTTGGAGGAGTCAGACAGTTTAGAAATCGTTAAAAAAAAAAGCCAGCAGTAAAACGAGGAAAAAATTAATTAAAATACCCGTAATTTTGTCGAGAAACATAATATAAAACACGCTTTTATTACTACACTTAAGTGCAAAATAATCGACTCACTTGCATGAATCAAGTAAAAATGTTTTTCTCAGTAACCAAATGTCCGATTTAAAATCTGGAAAATGTGTTTTGTAGACAATTTATCCCTCTTTATAATTCGCCTAATTTTCATAAAATTCCTGATGCATCCTTGAGGCGAAAAATGTTGAACTTAAAGCAACC
>JAQGAE010000356.1:0-39745 GCA_034696685.1 Julus scandinavius | reverse complement strand
CAGATTGAAGATACAAATAAAGTCATGCTAAATACCCATACACCACCAGGGGGTGCTGAATAGGAAAGGCTAAATCCCATGTGTTCGTATTTTAGCGAGTGATTTCAGAAGAAAAAATGGTCAACTTATATGTATAAATAACATTACTAATTAACCAAAATTATATAGTATTGTGTTGTGAATAAAATTATAATCGTATAAAGCTATAATTCATATATTTACCGTGAATTATCTTTATGTTTTCATTGCCAACGCTCACATACGACATTCAAATTTGAAAATAGTAGTGTCCAAAGGAAGCTCCGTAAATTTTTTTTTTTTTCAAATTGCCCCGCCTACTTCCCATAAACCCGCCCATTAATCCTGTCGTTCTCTCTTGCTGACGTGCACTTGCATTGCTGAATCGTGGCAGGATCTGCGTAGTGGATTATTGTAAGTTTGGTACATATTTGACGTTTTTAACTTAATATCATATTTAATAATACATTTTCAAGTAGTAATTGGTTGTTAACCACAATTTGGCAATTTTTGTTGCATTGTGGCATACGTTAATTTAGTGCTAATCGTAGTGTTAATTTTGTCATTGGAATGGTTCAATAGACATTACTATAGATACATTTCTGTACATAAAAAGGGTACAATTACCCTTGATATGTTCAGAACTGGTCACTAAATGCTAAATAATTTTAAGTGGCCATCAATTTGTTTGATGTACTTATATGTTATTAATAGTTTTAAGCCTATCCAACGTCGATTATTTGATCGTTCAAAAGGGGCACATCAAGGTGGTTGACCTTTAGACTGACCCATGTAAGACTTGTTTTTTGGGGGCTTTTTTGCAATCTTATAAAAATAATTGTTATTGCTTTTTCAGACCTTATCAACCATGGATCAAATTGTAGCTTTTGTTGAGCCTGGTAAACAGTTCACCAAGGACTCCATTCGATTAGTAAAGAGATGCACCAAGCCTGATAGGAAAGGTATGGATTATAATCATCAGTGGTTTTCTAATGCAGATATCCATAAACCTGTATATATTTATAAGTGTGTATTGTTTGTTTGCAATTAGAATTCCAAAAAATTGCAATGGCCACTGCAATCGGATTCGCAATAATGGGTTTCATTGGATTTTTTGTCAAGTTAATCCACATTCCCATCAATAACATCATTGTGTAAGTGAAGTTATAGATTTTTTTTGTTTTGTTTCTATGATGTTTGTGTTATATGTGAGTCTTTTTTGTTGTATTTGCAGGGGATCGTGAAGAAGCTGCCAGTTAAAATTGATAGGAATGGTCATCGCCAACTACACCAACTTTTTTAAAATATGCTTTTTCATAATTTAATAACATGAATTCATTTGTTAACAATTATTGGCAAGCAATTTACTTTGTTCTGTAATGTACATTTTGAACATATAAAGAATAATTTTGGCCACCTAAATAAATTATTCCCTTATTTTATTTCAAGTGTTTTGGTTTGTTTTTACAAAATTCAAACATTGTGTAACATTTTGTTGAAGCTTTTTGAAGAATAATTTTGATGTAAAATACACTACCAATTAATTGGGGAGAGTATCAATAAAAGATTTCTGGATAATCTGCAAATTGCTAAAAAAGTCTTGTACAGATATTAATATCTGTAATCTTACATCTTTTTATAAAAGTTAGCAATTTAGACAAGTCCAACCTGTTTTTCCTTCATGCCTAAAGTATGGTATCAATGATTTTAGGTATGAATGCATATTTCTCATATACATCCTTTGAATTACTGATGAGTTTATAAAGTTTTTGTTTAAAAGGTACATTTGGACATTCTGTATGTTTAGGGTGCTGTACCATAAAACAGGGAAACGTGGTTTTATTGTACTGTTGTATATGTTGGAAATTACAGGTTTCTTGCAATATTTTTAAGGGCCGCTATCTTTATCATTTATTTACGTTATGCAAGTTGATTTACTTAGCCAATTCGTATCATATTCGTTTTGTGTATACAGCTATTGACTTTTTAGAGCTAATTGATCATGAGTTTTTGACCATGTGTGCGAGAGCACCGATGTACCATTCCATGTTTTTATTGTTTCTTTCAAACAATAACTAGTACACTCTCTCGTGAAATCGGCCAGGAAATTATTTCCATTTTTCAGACGCAATTATATGCAATATTCGTGTACAATGGCAAAATAAGGTGCTTCTGAAGCTATTAGGCCTAGCTAAATGGGCTTTATACCTTCTCACCAAGTATCAATGCGCGCAATTTCGACCGTGAGCAATTTGAGATTTTAGGAAAGTACAAGCAGGATTAAGGTTCTTGTAAACTCGCATATACGTCTAAATGCCAAAATAACGTATTTAGAATAAATATAATACAGCTAGCAGCCCTAAAATGGAGTATAATCACGATTGCTGTGGTCCTAAAGGGACTACTTTCTTCATTGTACGCTCTATTCTACTTTGAGCAAAGCAAGATGGCGCCATTTCGTTGGTTTTGATTTTCGATCTAGAAGAAGTAGAATTGTTTTTCCACTGCATCATGAAATAATATCTTAGATTGCATACAGATTTCGTTTTCGCCGTTATAAGCTGAATCGTGCTCGTTGTGTTTTTAGTATTTTCACTTGGATTTAAGCAATGACTCTGCGGCTGATTTGTCGGTAAGTGTTTGCTACATTTTTAAAACTACGCTCCTCAAAATCGACATAGAAAGATAGGCCTAATTTTTCACCGCGATTTCAAATATTACAGAGCATGAATAAGGGAATATAATAATGCAATAGGGTTTAATTATTGTGCGTTGAAAATAAAGGCTCGTGAGCGCTGTATGATATATCGTCTATATTTTGAGGCGTGCTCAGTGTATTCATTTTGATAAAGTACGCCTGATGCTGGTCCACCATACCAGCTATTTAGCTACGCTTCGCGTGATCGTTTTGCAAGGTCGTGGTGGAAAAGATGCTAGTGTTGACTCCGAAACAGTGCAAATACATTCGTTACTTTTCTAGATGTTAGACTTTGGTTCAGTTAGTCGACTGTAGGTAAATGTAAATAATTGTATTTTAATTGCTTACAGAGGGACCTATACCGCCTCACATTTTTATATTTCGACATTGTGTAACAGCCCTATTCTGCAACAGGTTTTCCACGCTTGCTGGAGTAATATTTTAGCTGGAAATCTGTAATACATCTTTTGTGGTTAGAGATAGGTTTTTCCTGATACCTGTCAGCGACACCAGTCTTATTAGTAACTTTGTTGAAGCATGATATTTAGTATGAGATTCAAGAAGGCATCCATTTCGTTTTGCAAGCCTACTAGGTGCTAGTAAAAGATCGTTGTATTTACTAATTAGATACTATACACTGATGATTAACTTCACATTCCCTTACACGACTTGGTGCACCCATACTTGTTTTGCAATTCATCCCAAGAGTCTTTCATCAACCACCTTGAGCTACTGTAGATGAACTTTAGAAATACCATCGATGTATGGTTTGCAATATGAGTATAAAAGTATTCTTATTCCAGCAATGTGCACGCTATACTATATAAGCTTACTTATCGGAGAGTATCTATGATGAAAGAATGTGTGCATTTCACGTAGACATGTATTCCTGTCTATTTTTTCCAATTCCAGTATGAATTATGAAAAAAAAAAAAAAACTATGGTATCCCTAGAAAATTTTCCATGGTTTCATGGAGGTAGCAAGAGTGAAAAATATGCTGCGATTTTTTTTTATTATCTTAGGACCTAGCTATTGTTTCTTGTCATCTCATTGTGTGCTTTTGCATTTGTGCACCTGCATTTGCTATTGGGCTTTCTTTGTCATTGTTTGTCAAAGGTCAAAGTACTATGAACTTGTTTGGTTCCCTAAATTTTAGTCAAGGATGATTTTAATTTTAATGAGATATGATTATGTGGTACAATTATGCTTCCAGTACTGTTTTGAGCGAAGTGTCTAATCAGGTGGTAGTGTGTTCTGGGGCATCTCTACATTATGCTCTCTGTGAAGAGAAGAGCAAGCTCATTCCAGGAATGTTTTATAAGAAACGTGCATATTATTGGTTTTCTTGAAAGTAACTTGCGCGTGGTGAAAATCGTTTTATACCTGAAAAATACTGTTTTTATGAAATTTTAATGATCTAAGACAGTTTAACTTATAATGAAAGCTTTTTTTTACAGAACTCATGATGAGAAGTATACTGGTACTTCATTGTAAATGATTTTTTATCGTGGAAGATGGATAATATCGAAAATCCTGAAGAGCCCCCTGATAAGTCGAATGGAAATGAATTGGATTTCCATGGAACAAGTAGCAAGAATATCGATGAAGACTGCAACAAGTGGAGTGTTGCGCATTCATTGCAAATGGCTTCTAAAGCTTTGGATGTTTTGCCAAGTTCCACTGATTCAAGAATCGTGGAATCAAAATTTTCTACGGAATCATCAGATAATACCACATTAAATATTTTAAATTCAGGTTTTATCTCCAACATGGATATTTGCTCCTCAAGTAAGCAACATCATTTATCATTGCTCTTCTGTATTTAAGAATTGTTTTTACTTTGTAAACACATGTAGTTTTGATTAATAATTAAAAATATTCTAGTAATTAGTAATGGAAAGGGCAAATGCTTTTTGATAACGACAATTTGCCAAATGCCGATTCGTTTATATATAATTCGTGTCTGGAAATGTTTTTATTTGCACTTTTAATATTTGTGTAATTCTAATAATGCATTATTCATCTTTTAAGTTCCAGCACCTTCTTCTACTTCATCTTCATCTTCATCTTCGGCTGAACAAGGGGATTTAAGCATTGCTTCCTCGTCATCCTCATCATTTAAAACTTCCAATTTTGATGTCCCACCCTCTTCATTATCGTCACGAGCCGGGGCAATGACGGCAATGTCTGCTGTTCAGAGAAGAGGCCCCGGTCGACCCCGAAAGGATGGTGGTGTGCCTATTCAACGCAAAACTCTACCTAAGTAAATTGATTTATATGTATTTATTTTATTTTTATTTTAATGAACATTGACTGGAGCTTAAGAAATAACATAATATACCAGTAATGAATTCAATTCAACAATCACTTGCCAAACTGTTCTTGCACAACTGTTTGAAACATCCTCAACCTATTCCCATCCAACCATGGCCATTCATTTCACATGGAGATATTTCCTATCTGCAACATTTAGCATTAAATGAATCCATTATCCCTTTTATAAATGCTTTTTAAGTTTTATTCATATGTTGGTAAATAAAACAGTTATTGAATTAATTATTTTTTACTCGTCAAGTAGCACTGGCAGTCGTCCTCGAGGTAGGAGACGACAAGCTACTGGTGATCCTGCCCGATCTCAGCACCATCAGTTTCCTGGCTTATCTATGCAATCACTTGACATTCCTAAAATTGGGGAACCTGCTGTGGCGATCATTTCACAAAATATGGAAAGTCAAGAAAAGATGGACTTAATGGAGGGTAATTATTTATAAACCTGATTATTGCATATCCTTTTTGATATATACAAACATTAATAACTTAACCGTTCTAATAGATTCCGACAACAGCTTGTCAAGTGCCATGTCTGTCGAGAGGTCTGTATCAGAGGAAAATTTTCAAGAACACTGGTAATCACTTGTCACTGCAATTTATGTATTACATTACATAGTTCTCCCCTGAACATTTTTTGCCGAACTGGGTCGTTCTGTTGATTTTATTGACCACCCAGCTAATTTATCTGTTAAATTGAGTTTTTTAAACTGCCCAGAAAAAAAATGCTTTGGGGAGAACCCTTCATTGGCCTACGATGTACATTTCAAGAATTACATTTCATTTCTATCTTGACATTTTTAGGTCAGGGAAAACATGTTCTTTTTGCAATCTTGGTGAAAAAAGCCTTTTGGGACAAGGAGAAATGACTAGATTCGAACCTACAACTGGGTTCAATCCTTTTCGCAAGAGTCCTAAATCAAGACGGGGGTCGAGCGAAAATGAAAAGGATGCCCTCGTAGAAAAAAGTATCAAATCTCTCCAATGTCGCAAGCAGAAGGGCCGTCCTAGGTAGGATTATTTAACTATATTATACTTAAATTAAAGGGTCATTGTGGTATACATTGATAGGGAACAACCTGATAGGGATGTAAAAGTTTGACGTTTAATGGTACAATTAAACTTTCCTCAAAATAAAAGTGGAGGAATAATGGAAATTCTTCAAAAATATTACTTGGAGGTTCCATAATGGTTGTTAAAGTTAAATATATAATAGAGATGTACATGTTAATGCAATGTAACTTAACGAGTTTTGTGTTTTGCAGAGAGAGAAGCAAATCACCTCGCCGTTCCGATGATGACTCAAATTCTCAGCCCATTGATGAACTAAGCGTAATTGGATTTGCCGAAGAGCCAGATTTTGCCATTCTATTTGAGCACACAGGTTAGATGATAATATCTGGGCTTATTTGGCATCTAAGCAGCATTGTGGTTTGCTGATTTTATTTTATCAAATTAACTAGGTCATACATATGCCCATCACTGTTGTGCGGCTTGGTCGGACGGAGTTTGTCAAACTGAGGATTATGTTCTCATAAATGTTGACAAGGCTGTGGTTTCAGGAATGTCTCAGGTAGGTGCACGATATGCTTAAGCACATTTTTGTTTGAATTTTAAATTCTTAACTGCTTATTATTTTTAACAGAAATGCACCAACTGTCAGCGGTTCGGTGCTACCATAAGGTGTCGTGGTCCAAAGTGCAATAAAGTTTATCATTATCCATGTGCAGCAAGTTCTGGAACATTCCAAGTGAGTATGAACACCACATTATGCAGAATTGTCATTCCTCATTACGCATGCGTACCAAATATTATGATTGTTATTGCAGAAGTTTATTTTTGCTTAGTCCTATATACAAATTGTAAATTTATATAGGATATTTTGTATCGTTTGAGGCAACTAATTACATATGTTATTCAATTCCAGGACATCAAAACAATGTCCCTTCTCTGTCCCCAACATCATCAGCTGGCTCCATCGATAGGTAAGGAATACCCTCAGTTGAGGAACTAAACTGGTAATCTTGTAGCATTAATATTACATAGAGCTATGGGTAAGTAATTTGCCATCCACTTACAGACATTGGACCGAGGAAATGTGATCCTCACCAGCGACAGACTTATATTGCTGCAATTGAAACTGGTAGATTTTTATTTTTTATCTAGCTTTGTTCCAAAAATGTGTGCAGCACTTAAGTAATGCCAAAGTGATCGTACGGCACAGTTATTTTTCGAAAATTAGCAATGTGGCAATATTACTATCACACCTATTGCTTGATTGTTTGCATTATAACAGCGCAGTAGATTACCTCACACTGGGCCAGATAAGTTAGATGCTTTTGTTCGATATTTTCTAGTCTGTGTGCTGCTTTTACTAATCTATTTGCTTAACACAAAGTATTGTTGGACTTAGAAATGACTTGTGCCATGACAGGCTAAACTTTTTTTTTTTCCGTTCACGACATAAGTTACACCCGATTTAAAATCAAAACAAATTTATCTCCCAAATAAGATATTTTTGTGTATCTCGTAAGGAATCTGTTGATGTGTACCACACAGATTTCTTTGTAAATGCAAGCAAAAAACAATAATTATGAATTTTGCATTTGTTTTATCTTGAAAATGATGTAAAGAAGTACAGTGGAACCTCTATATCCGTCACAAAATTTCACCCACGACATTGCACCCATTCATTCGAGGGTAATCCTCTTTACTAAAGGTAAAATTCTGGTGAAATTTTTATTTATGTACAACTGCGTCCGTCCGTCAGGAACGGCTTAATAACGAATATAGAGGTTTCTCTGTATGTGGGTTTTCATTTGTTGTTGGTAATTATTGGTAATCTACAAGATCAGGCATCATGGCAAAGTTCAGTGAACCCTTGTGGATATTTGATTTTGAGCTCCAAAATTCTTTCTGCTTAAGATTAGCCTCTCGACATTTATTTCTGCTCTCGTGCACTGCACTGTGCAATTGTTTTGCATTTTTAAATTCTGGACAATATTAGAAAGGCAATGTAGGTAACGTACGGAAGGAAATTCCTGAATTTAATTCTAAATATGATTTCAGTTACCTACCATATTAACAGAATAAGGTGCACATTTTTTCCCACGCTTATACGTGTATGTACTTGTATAGTTGCTAAAGTAATTCATTTTTCATCAAACAGGAAAAAATATTATGCATCTGTATTGCATAACGTCAGATTTCTTACACTGGTGGTGTCCAAAAATCTGTGATGCCAATCATATTTCTTGAGCTTTATTTCAAAAGTGGTTTTTATACAGTGTCATCTAATGATGTGCAAATAAGTCTTAGATCAAACACAATAGTTGCACTTTTACGTAGGTGTGCGTATTTAGACCATGTACAATGTGCTTTTTGTTTGATTCTTTCTACTTCTATATTGCCCAGAAAACTGTTATTTGTCACTTGCGCCACCCTGTATTTGAGGCTTTCTGCATTACTTGCCCTACTGAGAATGGAAAAGTGTAATTTCTTAATAAGAGATTCGTGAGACGCTACTTTCCAAAAATCATTACCAGACTAGTGCACCATGCAAAATATTGCACTTAGCCATTTCATAGGTGCATGAAAACTTCCAGTCAGTGTGACAAATGCCTAATGCCAAACTTCACTCATTTCTCATCATGATATTGCTCTCAGCGATCAGCATTTCAATTTTGCTATATTATGCTGCTAACCAACTTGAATTGTCTGTACACTGGCTGTGATTGACACTTGTGTGATTTGGCACTTTCAGAACACAATTCCTAAACAGACATTGTAAGTACCGTAATTCAATTTACTTTCAGCTGAAACTGAGGCAAATTGTGTTGTATGCGACACCCCGGGAAATATATCCGAATTGCTTTTTTGCACCAGTTGTGGTCATCATTATCACGGGCATTGCTTAGATCCCCATGTTGCTGTAAATGCTGTTGTGCGTGCTGGCTGGCAGTGTCCCGATTGCAAGATCTGTCAGACGTGCAGGTATGCTAAAATCTGTTTTCTAAGCTTTTTTTTAAAAAATATAGTACTTACAAAATATATATGGAGTAATTTCTGATTCATAAGGCAACCAGGGGACGATAACAAAATGCTGGTTTGTGATACCTGTGACAAGGGGTATCACACTTACTGTTTGCGACCAGTCATGACTTCAATTCCAAAGCACGGCTGGAAGTGCAAGGTTAGAATGTTTAACCGAATATTTTGATATTGATGTGTGATAATTTTTTTTTTGTTCTAATGTGTGATGTTAAACTAACACTTCCGTGTCTTTAGAATTGCCGAGTTTGTGGCGACTGTACCGCTCGAACACCAGGAAGTGGGCCTAGTTCAAGATGGCACATGAATTATTCTGTGTGTGACAGTTGTTACCAACAAAGAAATAAAGGGCTAGCTTGCCCTTTATGTGGGCGAGCTTACCGGCATTCTGTGCAGAAGGAAATGGTTCAGTGCAATAGCTGTAAAAAGTAAGTGCACATCTTTTATTTCATTTTGTAATTAAGGAGATCTGGTTTTCTCATGGTCAAACTAGATTTGATTTCGTTTCATTCAAGACTTTCAACATGTTCAGAACTTATTTCTAATGCATACTTATCGAAGTTGAGTTCAGAGAGTTTTGATCTTTAACTGTTTATTAACAGGCAGCGAGAACAGTTGTGATTTGCAACCATCCCACGGTTGCTTATATATCCCAAAAACAGGAATTTGGCATTCATTCAAAGAATGCCAATAATTGCATGCATAAATTCTTAAACACTTAAATACCTCTAATTACATGTAATTAAATGTTGCAACATGCACGAGCAATGCGAGGGATGCTGGGAAAACAAAAGCGGCGCATATTTTTAACAATACTTTTTTATTATCAGGTTTGTACATGGAAAATGTGATGGAGATTTGGATATGACATCTCTTCAACACAACAAGGATCCAGAGTTTCCCCCAGATTACTTATGTCCTCTGTGTAGGGCATCACCAACCAAAGGAAAGAGTTGCTTAACACGACAAGTGGAATGTAAAGAATTAGTTTGGCCTTCTACTGGAAAAAGTAAGACAAGTTCTCTGTGCTTGCCCAGAGGCATGTTAGCGTTATTTTTAATTGCATTGTTTTTTATCTTCAGCTTTATCTGCATCCAAAGATGATAGTAATGTTTCGGAAAGTAGTCTATTGTTAGGATCACACGAGTCATTGCTTGCGTTAAATGAGGATTCAGTATGCAGCATGGATATAGATTTGCAGGCTATTGAGAGAGTTAGTATATCATTTCCCTGTTTTAAATTGATATATTTGATCCTGTTTGTCTATTTTTGGATATGCATAATATATCTTTTTCCTTATTTTCTCAATTTTTAGAGTGCACAACAGCTGCAGCAGCTTTCTGGCAACTCAAACTTTGCTTTTTTTGATGATTTTTCCTCAAGTGCCATGAAAGGCTTTCCCATTTCAGCATCAAAACCTCTAACAAGTATTGGCAAATTATCTGGTAAAAAGAGAATTGGAATGGGCCGACCAAAGGTGTGTTCTTTTATTTTGCAAATATGTCTGCAACATGAATCTGTCATTGTGACTAAATTAATAACTGTTACTTATTTAAAGGGAAATTCTAAGTTTGTCGGAATGAAAAGAAGAGCAAAAGTAGCAGAATTTGGTAAAAGAAGAGGCCCCAAACCAAAATCAAAACAGTTTTCTGGTGTTGGTCCTTTATTTCAGGTAAACTTAATTCATTTTTTCATCCATTCTATCAAAGCTTGACGATCTTACAGAATTTACCACCTTGTGCATATTTTATAATTATTTTAAAATTCTCAACTAATATATATAATTATATTTCATTTCAAAAGGCATCAATTGGAGATTGTCCAGCTGGAAAATTAGACGAGGAGCCAGGTTTAGAAAATAAAATCGTGCTTTGCTCTACAAGTGACGAGTTTGTCCTTTCCCAGGTTAGTGTTTGTTTTCAAAAAATGCAATGCAGGTTATTCAATATCAGAAATGTTTTTTAATAAATATAACACAAATTCTTTTTGCGCAGGACATGTGCATTATGTGCGGTAGCTATGGCCAAGGAGAAGAAGGCCGTTTAATTTCCTGTTCTCAATGTGGGCAGTGCTACCATCCTTACTGTGTTAGCATTAAGGTAAAACTTGAGTTTGGATAATTAGTTCATTATTCAATTTTAGCATTCAAATGATTACTGAAGTTGGTATAATATTTTTTCAGGTTACTAAGGTATTATTAACGAAGGGCTGGCGTTGTCTGGATTGCACTGTTTGTGAGGGTTGTGGTCAACCACACGATGAAGGGCGACTCTTGTTGTGCGATGACTGCGACATTAGTTACCATATTTATTGTTTGGATCCTCCACTTGAACAGGTGCCGCAAGGGAATTGGAAGTGCAAATGGTAAGAAGTCTTAATCCATTAAATCATTGAATTTCACAGTTTTTTCTTTCTTATTGTTGTTGTTATTTAATACAAACTTTTCTTGTGGCAGGTGTGTTGTCTGTCTTCAATGTGGTGCCACCGACCCTGGTCCTAATGCTGAGTGGCAGAGCAATTACACACAATGTGGACCCTGCTCAAGCATTGCAATGTGCCCTGTTTGCCGTACAAAATACAAAGATGATGAGCTCATTATTCAGTGCATTGAATGTGATAGGTAGGTCTTAAGCACTTAATAATGATTATGAAATTACTAGCTGTTATCTAGTTAAGGACAGTATCTTTAACTTACTCTAATTGTAACATTATCTATATACAAGTTAAAATATTGTATGAAATGGAATTGTAAAACAACTTTTTTTATTAAACATGTTTAGGTGGCTACATGCTGCTTGCGATGAAATGAAGTCAGAAGATGATGCTGAAATGTGCGCCGATTATGGCTATCATTGCGTCCTTTGTCGACCAAAAGATGAAGTACCACCTCATTTGCTTCCTCCTCCGCCTCCACCACCACTCCCACCTCCAAAACCAGTGGAACCGCCTAAACCTCCTACTCCACCTATTCAAAAACCTCCACCAGGTAAATGTTTGTTTGCTTGAATTGGATTAAGCGGTTGTGTTCCTTTAGGTATTTAACTAAAGTTTGCACTTTCAGAACCAGTGGTCATAAAGGTGAAGCCACAGCCTCAGTTTGTCATAGATGGCGTTCAGTTGTCTGAAAGCGGGATGCATCAAATAAAAAGCCTAGTTCTCGAACCACCGAAAAAGACCAGAGCTCGCCGAAATAAGCCGCCACCAATACCAAAGCATCTTTCTAACGAGTCGCGAATGGATCTTAGACTTAGTGAAGACACAGACGATATCAAGTCTTTATCACTCGGTGAGTAATCCGAATCTGCCTTTGGTTCATGACAATAAATTCATTCATTGAGCAGTAAATTAATTTGTAAATGTTATAGATGCATTATTAGATCAGTCAGTTGAAGGGGACAAAATGGAAACCCCTGATGACGATCTTGCAAAAGAAGTACCTGCCCCAGAAGAAGTTCCTCCAGGGAAAAAGAAGCGACAACGAAATCTTCAAAAGCTAGGTATGGCGTTTGTAAAATTACTATCTTTAAGTTTATTAGTGAAGGTGTTTTTCGAACACTGCCACACTTGCCCTTGGTTTAAGTAAAATTATGTTTACGTATCTTTAAAGGTGTTGGAGGCTTTGTGGTGCGTTCTAGAGGACGTGCAAATCTTCACAGAGAATTGGATAAAGGAGAAATACTGTTTTCAGGTATAATGTTTTCTTTTTTTTTATCGGTTTCCTTTGCAGAGCTGTTTTATATTAGAGCTGAAATTGCTAACTGTGTTCCTCTATTTTCTATGAAATCAGAGCAATTAGAGTCGCACACGCTTAATGAAGGCTTGCTTACTCCATCAAATTCTGAAATTGCTGACAAACCAAGGAAAAAGAGAAAAATTAAAAAGAAAAGTCAATTGAGAGACTGCTATCCGTCATATTTGCAGGTTGGAATTTTTTTATATATATTCAAGGGAGTGTTTGTTTAAGAAACGTTCAAAAAATGTTAAAGTTTTTCTGTTTTTTGTTTGTTTTTGTTTCACAGGAAGCATTCTTTGGGAAAACGTTGTTGGATACAAGCAAGGAACAGCAAATGCTTAGTGCAATGTCCGAGGAGCAAAGCCCATCCCCAGTAACTTTAGCAATAGCCGAAAGTAAACCAGTTTCAGTAGTTGCTGAAGAAAAAGTACCGCAACCTGCTCCAATCCAACCAGACTTTCTAGAAACTTCTAAGGTATTATTCCATTGCTGCTGAAAATAACAATTAAATGACGTTAGTGACATAATATTGATGTGGTTATGGTTTGCTATAATTTAAGGCATCGAGTAAAACAACTGATGATGATGATCTTGGTGACAATGAAGCGCTTAAAGATATTTTGCCTCTTCCACATGATTTACCTCACGATGATGAGTTTGTGAAAATGTTAATGAATGAAAGTGATGATCTTACTAAACACGAAGGTAGGTGTATTTTATCAAGAGGTTTCATTCAAGATCAAGATGTAAACTTAAGTCTACCCATGATCATGTTCAGAACAAATTACAAGCTTTCATTAATTGCAGGTTTGGATGATATTACCCAAGGGACCCTGGTGGGTGATGAAGCTAGTCAAGAAGTGGATGCTGGTTCATCCAAAGATGACCCACTGAATAAGGATGACCCTTTAACTGACATTTTGAGTCCACACTTCAATCTGGATACAATGGTTGGAGACAGCGGCACTTGTACGTACTAGCTATCTATTTATTTTCATCAGCAAATTAGCAGATCAAATTGTAAATTTGGATTGTTTTAATCACTAAACAAGTTCATTTATTTTGTGGAACAAATCATTAATCATGCTCAAACAAAATTTCCAATCATTTTTTTCTTTGCAACAAATTCACTTGGCAGGTCTTCCTCAAATGGATGGTAAAGAGGTAGAAGATTTGTTCAAAGGGGTGTTAACTGATGATGTTGCTGAAAGTCTATCTGCTGGTAAATAAATTAATTAAACATTTAAAAAATACTGTTGACCATAATCAAGTATTTTTGTGTTGCTTTTAAGTTTTCCTTATTTTTGTATTCAACTTAAATTTAATTTTGTAAAATACGTCTATTGTCTGTGCTCTAGGCCAATTTGATTTATTTGCAGCTACGGAGGCGACTTTCTCTATTTCTGCAAACCCCATGCCCCAGGCTCCGGCAGCTCCTATTCAAGCTCCAGTCCAACGCCCTCCGATACCAACCACCCTCCGCATGTCTTCACCGTTTAGTGTTCCTCCGCCATCACCATATCCTTCAGAGTACAGCAGGTTAGTGGTGCAAATCATTTTCTCGTGTCAATGGCCAAAACTGGTTTCTTATACATTTTAATGAAAACTTGTATCATTCAGTAGTCCCCAGTTTAGTCCTGGATTTTCTGAACCACCACCTAGCCCTTGGGTTCCCCCGGAACCTGATGTCGAGTCTCCTTCCTATAACCAAAGAAGCATCTTAAAATGGGAAACTGACGAGGTTTTAGGGGCAAATGCAACAATATCAGCTGTTCTCTATGCTAATATAAATCATCCAGATTTGAAAAACGATTATCCAAGTGAGTATTACTTAATATTAGTCATTAAATTACAGTAAATAAATGTTAAAATTCATTCCTTTACGTGATCATTCTTCTGACTGTTTTATAAACTAAATTTCAGCTTGGACTGACCGTGCCAAACAAATTGCAAAAATATGGCGTGGCTTACCATCGGAAAAGAGGACCCAATATGTTGTAAGTTTGGCATTCTTATTTATTTTTGTTTACTACTTAACTTTGGAAATTGTTTAAATGTCTCGATTTTTTCTTTCGAAATAGCAAAAAGCCCGAGAGAACAGGGCTGCATGTAGGATTCAAAAAGCTCAACAGGTAAGTTTCTCCTTATTATTATTGCGGTTCGGTTGTTTTTTGTTTGGTCTCTGATTTATGAAACAGTAGCCAGTTGGGGTTTAGCAGGTTTAGGGTCTTTGGGCATGCATTTTTTATTGATTTAACCTAGTTGTGGTTGGTTGATCTTATAATGGTGGTTTTGTTGAGAATGACAGGGTATTCCTCTCTTCTTAATTTGCCTGCAGTTTATCTAATTCTATTTGATATAACCCAAGTCTTGCTTTTCATAACTTTGGTAATACAAACCTAATTTTCAAAATAATTTAACCGTATAATTGCATGCGTTTATGATTTGATATTTGAATGACTTTCCGTTAAAACGTAATTCCCAATGTGGAAGGAAGCATGCCTGTTTTCGTATTAACATTTTTTCTTGGCAAGTTAGTTTTGAATTCTGGAAATCCGTTGGAAAATTTCATGATACACATCCATCAATCTCGTTGCAAAAGCATTTGCTAGTTTCATTAATTGTTTATTAACATAGCAGCGTAAATAAATTATTTTTATTTTCTTAAAATATGGAAATGTAGCTCATAATAATTTCATCTGATGATGCATCTCTATATCGTAACGTGACATTTTTTTTTCTTCTCAAGCTCAATAGAGTAAGAATTGCTTCTCTACCTTGCATCAAACAATTCTGTGCAATTTTTGGATATGTATTTATAATTATGTGGATGTGTTTTATGAATTTTTCGTTAAGAAATGTAATTGCAACATCAAAAAATCTTTACTTACCATCATTCTGTTCAGATGAAAGAGAGTAGCAACTCTGCCACCACCAATGCCACCATCCCCAAACAGGGCAAGCGTCCCAAGCAGGGTACCACTCCCCCTGAACCGCCCCCTGAACCTGAAGTTATTGCTACTCCTAATTCTCCTCGGCGCCCTCCTATTCATGAAAAGGAACAGGATCGTATTGTCCGAGAGCAGAAGTCGCAGCGAGAACAGGAGCAAGAACGGCAATGGAAACAGTTGCAGACGCTTCGACAGCATCAAGCGCAACAACAACAGCAAATTCTGCAAGAACAGCGTGCACAAGGTTAGTGGCAGTTTTATGGTTATAAATTGATGCGCAGCATTCGAGAAATTTTGTTTAATTATTTTGAAGATTTTTGGCAGCTTTTTTCTTATATGATTTGTTTGAAAAAAAAATTTATGAACAAAAATGTTGATTTAAAATTGCAATAATTTCGTGGAGTTTCGGAAATTGTTGAGGAGTGAGGTTTTATTTAAATTTAACAATTTGCATTTTCAGTGGCTGAATTGTAATCGTATAGACACTTTTCCTCGTGTCTCACTGTGTGATAACCACATTCCATCTGTAGTCACTGACTTGTGTATTCTTTCAAATCTTCCGTATCTTGTTCGAATAGTTGTGCCAACTCAACCCAATCCTCTTCCCACGCTTCCAGCCATGGCAAGGATGCAGCAGCAGCAAATAATCGGTGGTGAGCCGTTGAGAGGTCCAGTTGGACAAACTTCAGGAGGACCCTCCACGCCGACAACTCCTACCAGTCCAGGGCAGTTGGACGTGTACGCCTCTATGCCTGGTACCCCTATGCCATGCTCACAACCTGC
Source organism: Julus scandinavius (assembly GCA_034696685.1). Classification (NCBI taxonomy): domain Eukaryota; kingdom Metazoa; phylum Arthropoda; class Diplopoda; order Julida; family Julidae; genus Julus; species Julus scandinavius. The sequence goes on along the minus strand of JAQGAE010000356.1, from coordinate 23,183 downwards.
TCCGGATGTGTTAGTAAACCAGCAGCCTCATGCTCCTCATCCAGCATTGGTTCACGAGTCACAGGTTCATCCGAGGACCCCGATGCCTGGCCAGTTACTCGTGGCTACGCCTCAGGTAGTGCTGCTACTCTTTGTCATATCATTATCATTTCAGATGCATATAAAAATGCAGATCAAGCACGTCAAGTAGTCTTTATTGCTAATCTTAGTTCTTGTGGGAGAGATGTTTTAAAATGCAATATCCTTTAAATTTCAGGGTCAGTCTGCAGCTCCTCCTCTTTCCCCACATGCCCTGCAATCTCCACCTGGGGGCATTCCAAAGCTCGGCGGGCCATTTACGCCCCCTATTCAAGTTTCTCGGGTGAGACCACCGATTGATCCATCTCAGATTCACTCGCCAATCAGAATGCAGTGCAATGATCCATATGCGCAGATGCCAGGCACGCCTCGTCCTTCTACAGGCCCAGTTCAAGAGCACTTCATACGTCCGCACATTCAGCACCGACAGATTAACCCTCAAATTGGTCGCCCACCCGTGAGGTTGCCCGATGCGTATGTCAGACAGCAATTTACCCCTCGCCTTCAACAACCGCTCGATATGTACTGCAACCAGCCCCCTCCTGTGCCTACGTCGAAGCCACACATGGCTGCAGATATATATGTAAAGCAACCAATGACACCCCGCCCACCATCACGAGACTCGTTAGGTCCGCCTACGCCCCGCCCACCGGACGTTTTCCATACTCCGCCATCCACCCCGCATCCTCAGCCACCTACCCCCGAAGCGTATTCTCAACCTAGAACCCCTGTATCTGAGCCTTTTCTCCAGCAGCAGAGTATGGTTTCACGACCTGCCCAGAGCCCGTTTTCTCCACCTCAGACACCCCTTGCAGCGGTGGAAGGCTTCAATAAGCCAATGCATGGTCACGTTCAAATATCACCGGAATCCTATGGTAACCAAATTCAAGCACAACGGCCGGGAAACCAACAGGATCCATATGCCCAGCAGCCGCCAACTCCAAGACCTGTCCATCAGCAAGATGCGTTTGTGCATGGTTCTCCGAATCTGCGCCCACAACTGCAGCCCCAAGAGCAATATGCCCAATCGCCTCATACCCCCTGTCCACAGGAGCCTTTCACGTCGCCTGTCGGCACTCCCAGACCCCGGCTGAAACCTAGCCCGGTTGACCCTTTTCCCCAAGGTTCTGGTTCACCACATCAGGTTTCACCGGTCTGCGATTCAATGTCAACACCGCTTCAGCATCCGCAAGGTTCTGAACATTTTAATCAACCTCGCACGCCGACTACCCCTTGCCCTAGTTTGTCCCCCATGGAAGATCCGTACGCTCAGCCTCCAGGGACCCCGAGATCCCACCCACCGGCATTATCGCCTGTCACAGGGCCGAATGGAAGATCTCTCGAGCAGTTCCCCATGGCAGGGCATCTTGAAGGGGAGTCGACAATGCCCGATCAACTTCTGCGCGTTAGAGGTCTGAATGCCCCTTCGGGAGTTATGGAACCGGAGCGTGCACAGGTGATGGCCCGTCAACAGCTGCGGGATCTTTTGCAAAAGCAGCAAATGAAAAAGCACATTGAACAGCATTTACGGGAGCAGCAAAGCCAGATGCCACTAAGGCATTGGCCGTTAGGTTGGTGGAATTATTCTTCCAAACATCTTCAGCTATGACATATGATTCCGGATTCTTTATAATTACGTAAAATCTCTTGTTCTTTTTTTTATAGAACAAGGATCTGAAGGCGGTGACAATGTTGGTGGATTACAGAATCAGCCACTACCTCAATCAGCCCAAGGAATGCCAGAGGGAATTCGACCTGGGACCTCTCAGCTGGTTAGGCCTCTCCTCGAAATGCAGCGACATGGTTAGTAATGTTGATTTTAATAAGTCCCCTGAAATATTCTATGTGCCATTCATAGGTACATTTGAATGTGTTTATGGAACTTTTTGAAAGTAATGAAACTCTTTAATTTCATAGTTATTATCGAAAGTAAAGAAACTCTTTAATTTTATAGTTATTATCAAAAGTAATATTTTAAGATTTCAACGTTATTTATTTATCTCTTCTTAATCTTGAATGTTTGCAGGCATGCCTGGAGTAGGCCCACGGATCATCCCTATGGACAGTGGTTTTCGACAACCTTATCCTCCAAACATGCGACCCCGGATGAACATTCAGACAGCTGTTGCAGCATCGGGACAAAATCCTGGGGGCCAACCTATGCATGGACAACCTCAAACCCTCCTAGGGCAGTTCTCTCATTCTGGCCAGATGCAAGATCCTCGATTACAGGTAAATATATTTTTTGTGAAATTTATTAACGTTTTTATTTTTATCGATACTTAAAAAGCGTGTATTTGGCAAAAGCAGTGTTCTCAAATCATATGTTTGCTTTCAGGGAATTACTTCTAATGATCCTCAAATAAGAATGGCACTGCTTCAACAGCAGCAGCAGCAGCAGCAGCAACAACAACAACAACAACAGCAGCAGCAGCAACAGCGGTTACTTCATCCCAGTCAGTTGCGAGTTGCAGGTCCAAGAATGGCAACAGGGTTTCAGAACAATCAGGCCAACAACCCAATGGATCCATACGATCATCTTGTACATGTACAACAACAACAGCTTCAGCAGCAGCAGCAGCAACAACAACAGCAGCAGCAGCAGCAGCAGCATAGAATGCCTCAACAAGTTATGGCTAATCAAATCAGACTGAGCCAAATGGGACTTGCTCCAGGATCTCCAAACAAAATGGGCGTTTTTAATCAGCCTATGATGGGGCAGGTGCAAGGACATCAATTACCCCAGGGTATGATACGCCAGGGCATTATTGGGCCAAGGATCGTTTCATCAAATGTTGGACTTCAACAACATCAAGCAAATCTCATGAACTACAATATTCCGACTAGTGAATCAGTTTCAGTCCTTCACAGCCCATCGAATATGCCACAAGGTCCTCAACAAGTTGGAAGTAAGTATATTTGGAGAATTTATATTTTATGTTATCTAAATTACAAAAAGTATTAGCTAAAAAGAGAGTAGAACATAGAACAAATTGAATAATGATGCTATTTTGCAACAATAGCTAAAACGAAACAAGGAAACTATTAAATTTAGTTGTTATAACGCATAAAACATAATTATTACATTTTTTCAGATATTGTTTCATTTCAAATTTCAGATCACCAGATTACACGTTCTGGAATGAGTGAACACGACCAATTACTAACATCTGATTTGGATACTGACATCGGAAGTGCCTCTGATGCCGACATGCATGACGTACCATTGCAAGGTGATACTACAACAGCTGATAACGTTGCGGAGGAACTGCGAAAAATCGAAAAAGAATCCCAAGATCCATCCGATCAAAAGGTTGGAGATCCAGAGGACGATTTTGACGATGACGAATTACTCGGTGGGTGTCTTACAGTAATTCCGAAATACTCATTTTGGGTAAAATCTGTTTATAAACTGGCGTGCTCCGAAAATATTTAATAAAATAATGTGTTTTCTTTGTTTAGGTCTAGGAAATGATTTTAATATACTCGAGTATGCTGACCCGGAACTGGATAAAGATATAGTTGGTGACGGCAAGAAAACCAATATCCTAGATGAAAACTTAGACTTAGATGATAAAGATGAAGATCTTGACGAAGAGGAGGAAAAATCAAAAATAGGCAGTCCTGACAAAGTATCTATGATCAAGAGAGAACTTGAAGAAAACCCTCAGTCTGGTCATCTTATTCCGAAAACGGAACCTGGCGAAACTGTTAGTAAACAGATAACCACTGGTGCAACTGCACTACGCCCGACAACCGATTTTCAGGCAAGTAAACTCCACCTCTCAATTTTCTAATATGTGGTGTTGAGCATTGCTAATGAGTACATGTGCTAAGGACACTTAATTACTACATGGCAATTTAACATATTCCGAAATTCGGATCCAACCCCTAATGATGGAGCCAAATTTTAGTATTCGCATTTTTGTTTCGCACTTATTTGTTACGTAGAGTAATTTGAAAATGAGTTCTGTTTATTTGATTATAGGCAAAATTTCTTGAGTTTAGTAAGCGTCGTGATATCGAGAAGGCCGAAGAGTTGAAAAATAGTGATATGTTTGAAGATGAACATCTGGAATCCGGCATGGGAAACAAATCAGAGGAGCATGAATCAAAGGGAAAACTTGGTGGAAACATCAACAGGGCTCCTGGGAACAACATGCCTTCTGTATCCGCATTAGGTGGATTGCCCATTCCAGGAATGATGCCTAATGTTGCACCACGGATCATGCGACCTTATTTACCCCAAGAAGTGCCTTCACAAAATCCGCAGTCTATGATGCCCATGCAGCAGCGCCCTCCAATTGGCCAATTTGGACAGCCACCCATGCCAATGGTTTCTGAGTTGCATCAACAACTACCTCTAGGGCCTCAACCACCTAGACTTGTGCAACCTCCTCCTTATCAAGCAGTGGTGTCCAGGCCACCACCTCCATATCAAGCCATGGCAAATGTTAGAGCACAGTTGCTTCCCAGAGCCTACAGTGGTAAACCAATGATGGGAATTCCTAGACACGGTGGAGGCCCCCAGCTTGTAAATTCCGTTCCTCCTCACATAATGTCGCCAAATGTGTCTCAGCCTCGTCCTGTTCATGCTCCCGAACAACGTCTGCTCCTTGAAGATCTGCTAGAGCAGGAAAAACAAGAGCAACGGCGACAGCAACAGCAGCATGGAATCTTGGGCCAAAATTTCGTGGATGATAGTTTATTAGGCGAAATTGATTTGGAAAAATTAAAAGCTGACGTGTTGGGAACTGCAGGTACTGTTAGCATGTCCCCTCCAGGTCCGGCAATACCTGCCCAAGGTATGTTGCCTCTGCAGCCCAATATACCTGGATCGCCATCGTTGAGAACTCCTTCGCCATCTCAAGGCCCTATTCAGAATTCCGGGTTATCTGGCATGGGAATGGGACATCCAGATAACGTTCACGGTCTTGGGTTTCAAGGACGACCAAACATTCCGCAGCAAGTAAACATTGGAAAAGTTGGCCCTCGCTTGGTGGCTCCTCAGGATCCTGGGATTCATCCAGGTATGTTATTAGTTTATTGTTTAAATCTATTTGGGGTAGTTATTTTATGTGATTGGCCTCATGTCAGAACATATCATATGATCCATTTTACGAAATCATTGCAGAATACTAATCTTAATAATTAATAAACAATTACATTTCAAGCGTTGATGCAAACTCCGCGACAATCTTTTCCCATCGCAAGTCTTCCTCCACCACCAACTCCACCTGCCGATCCAGTCACTGAAGCCGAACGTCAACAGCAGGTACAGTACGAGCATTGGCTTTACCAACAACAGAGATATCTCTCTACGCAGCAAAAGTATTTTGAAACGGAAGTTGGAAAGTTGCGTAAAACCAGAAAATCGCTGAATACGAAGCAGCGCAACCTTCGTAAAACCGGACAAACCCTTGCTGAGAACGATGCGAGGGAGCTGGAAAGAATCACACGGGAGCAAACTGGCTTGCAAAAACAGCTTGATCAAGTAAATTTCTATTCCACTCAATTTTTCCCTCCTTAATCCTGAGCACCTTTTACTCAAGAATATTTTGTTACTTAGGTCCGTAAACAATCACGGCAGCATAGCATGATTATACAAGAATATACCACAAAGCAGCCAAAGCGACAACAGCAGATTGCATTGCAACAATCTTCCTTATGCCCACCACAGACACCTATGATGAGTGTAAGTTCTTACTTTACAACATGTTCTAAACCTTCAGTTGAAATTTGAAAAATGTGTTTTGTAACAGCATCGTTAAAATACATTTGCAGGGTCCGTCAACTCCGATGTCGCCGCTGATGTCTCCATCTCCGATAGGGCCTTCACCATCCCCACTGCGGCAACAATCACCTTCTCCCATGATGCAACACTCTCCTCTTGGCCCTGTTCCATCTCCCCTAATGCAACACTCTCCGCATGGACAACCGGGATTTCAACAATCGTCACCAAGAATGCAAACACCAACGCTCGAGCAACAGGTCATGCGACCCTCTGGTCTGCAAGTTTCACAGGCACGTCATCTTTCGGTGTACTTTTTAATTTTAACTGTTGATTTGCAGCACTAAATATTAATTGGCGAATTGTTGTTGTTTTTCTTAGGAGGATAACAATCCTTTTAGTGAAAGCTTTCAACATAGGGAGCTCCGTCCTCAACAAATTGGACGTCAGTTGCACCACCAGCAAAATCCAGGGTTGTGCTCACAAGATGGTTAGTCAAAATTCTACTAATAGTTTGTTGGCTGATTAAGCAGAGCTAGCTTTACCTTAACGTTAGACTCAGACGTATGGTTGCATCTACATTTCCAATCTACATTTCTCGTAAATTCGATTTTCAAGCATCCTGATAAGAGATTGTAGGACTAAATGTTATGAAACTGGTTTTATACAGAGGGTAACGCTGTATTAGGTAGTTTTTAGAAACTTAATATTCTGCAATCAAAATAGGAAAAATTAGTTATCGTAGTCATTTTATTCAATGATTTTGTCGAAGGATTTCAATTGAAGAGTTTTATTAGTTTTAAAGTAATTAATCTTGTCATTTTCCTTCAGCATACAATTTATTTGGAAAATTCTCTAAATCCTCCTATGCTTAGTTTTGATTGGAAAATTAGGGTAATAAAGCGGTACTTGTATGCATAGCTGGGCTTTATTTGACTATATCATTTTTGGATGGATTGTGTTTGCTGATTTCTCTTTATTGTTTATTCTCTGTATGCCGGAATGGCGCATTTCATGAAAATAGCAAGTAGTTTTTAAGATTGAAAAAATCCTCGTGTAAACTTACAGTTTTTTAAACTTGTTTTAATGGCTTGCGTTTTTACATTGAATAGAATCTGAAGATTGTAAGGGGACGCTGCAACAAATGCCTTGCTATCGGGATGAAAACATGCAGTTTTCTGCTGGTGCAAGTCCAAATTGGAGCCCAGCACCTCGTCCGACATGCAGTTTGCCGAATGACCCCAATGCCAAGCAAGTGCCAAGATTTATTCAAGGTGTTGGTCAGCGAATGTTAACGTCTTTGGGAGTTGAACTTCAGCAACAGCAACAACAACATCAGCGACACTATTCTGGTACATAAATTGCGCTTCTTGACAGCTTTTGGAATGTTTCATGATTTTATTTAAATTTACATTATAAATGAAAATTAAATTTTTAAAAGGTGGCCCAGCAACGTCTCTTGAAATGGGAAGCCCACAAGGTACACCTGGAGGAGCGCCACATTCTAGTCCTGCTCATCATGTGGGACAATCTCCTACCCATTTTCAACCACCTTCCCCAAGCTGCAGCCAAGCAGGTAGGACTCCTTTTTACTATTTAATCAAAAATCTAAGTAATTTATTCGTTTAAATGAGTGTAGAAGTTGAATCCTGTTTATACGTTTTTCATGGGACCAGAGTTATCAAACATCTTCTTGATATATATAGTTAAGAGCATACAGTAGAACCCGCTTAAGTAGTTTTCCCCTTAAAATAGTTCAATTTTTGTGGTTCTGAAATACATGGATTGTGACTCCAAAACTTATTAAGCGGAAAAATCACATTATATTTGTACTTTTGGGACCATGCGATTCAACTTCTTATACGGGAAAACGTTTTAAGCGAGAAACCTTATGGCAGGGAAAAGATAACATTAACCCTATTGGGTTTATTTTTGCTCTGCAAAAAATTGACAATTATAATTATAATTCATAAATAATGAGTTTGTAAATACTTTTTAAATGCAGAGTTCCATTATCAGAAAATTGCTATCTGTGACGATTGACTATAACTTTACTATAATTTTATGTGTATTTAATTGTGGTGTACTTTAACTTATTATTATTGCAAATGTTGTTTATGCAGAGAGAAACATTGCCACCCCTGTTGGAAATCGAATTCAAACGCCATCGCCCAGTTTGTCCATGATTAATCAGATGGATTCTTCAAATTCTTCATCTGTAAATGTGCATGGAAATCAACAAGGAAGCCATGTAGCGTTTCAACATCATCAACAGAACCCCTCACATCAACATGGCCAACAAAGTGTTCCTGGAAGTCCTCATATCTTGAGCCATATGGCGATACAAGATGCTCTCAGTGAAAGATCAAAACAAGCAACTTTGTCAGATGGCAATACTGGCAGTCCTCGTGGCTATGGCTCAGCTGCACAAAGTCCTGATGGGCATGGAATGATGCCTGTAAGACTAAGAAACCAACCACATGTTGAAAGCACTGCAAATGATGTGCACAGTGGATCACGCAGTGAGTTCGACCAAGATGAGCAAAACAACAGGCACTCGTTGCCTGATCCCCAGCAGTTAATCACTGGAAATATTTTGGATAATTCGGAACGTCCAAATGCCTCTGATTCTCTGAAGCCAAATGAAAATCATCCTAATCATCAAAATCCAGCAAACTCGTTAAATGTCAGAGGAAATACTCACTTTGGAAGCGAAGCGCATTTGCAGTCAAATTTGATGTCACATCCTGGGCTTAGCCCACATAGCTCTGCTAATGTTAGTGCCGGCTCTCATTTGCAAACCATTGCAGCCTCTCTAGCTAGCACTACTTACACAACCGGAAGTTCTCAAATTATGCGTAACTTTCCAAATATTGGGAATTGCACCACTGAAGCATCTCGGGTGCCAGTCTTTGCAAACAGTAACATCAGGCCTAGCCATGCAGGAGGTTCACATGATTTTAACAGTTCGCGACTTTCGTTGAACCTCTTTGCTGGCAACAGTCCCAGCAATATTGGATATGGGAGCAGTTCAGGAAATTCACATAATACTGAAAGTTTAGAAAATACACAATCCTCAGATAATTCAACTGCTGGAAGTCAGATGGATAGGCCTGCTGCCAGCCCTCATGGGGGTGGAAACCAGTTGCAGCACCATCCCTTAAATCCTCACAGTCTTGGGAATCCTCGTGGTGGAAGTGGTCATCCAAATTCCATGAATATTCACAGTAATGACAATCATCAAAATCCTGGACACCCAATCAACAGTGGTGGCAGTCCGCATAATGCAGGAAATCACGTAGTTGGCATTCCTGGAAATTCACACATTGGACCAAGACCAAATTCTGGAAATCCATATAGTGGAGGAAATCCTCATAATCATGGGAATCTCATCAATCCTCACAGTGCTGCAAATTCACAAGGTGCTGGAAACCTTTATCGTGCTGAGCACCCAGGAAATCCAAATGCTGGTGACAATTCGCAAAATCAAGCTAATCCCCAAGGCAATAATAGACGTGTTCATGGCAATCTACCTGGGGGAAGTATTGCTTTTGTCCAGCACATGATTGGCACGTCATCGATTTGTTCAGCATTTTCTCGCCCTGTTAAGAGGAGGAAAAGAAAATTTGACAAACTAAATGAATCCGATCAACACGACCCAAGTTTTTCTTATTTTGGCAAACCTTTATCTTTGGAAGAGAAAAAAAATCTTGCTCTCAACTTTACTGCCCTTAGAGGTACCATACGTGGCTTTAAAAGCCATACAATAGCAAAAAATCCTCTTGAAGATGATGGAAAAGATGATCATGATGCCCAAATTGACCATCCTCGAGGCCCTGGAAGCAGTGGGATCATTCCATTAAATTCTGGAGGCAATGACGACATTCCCTACAATCCCTGCATTCACGGAGGTACTCTTTATAAACCTAACAATATTGGATGCAAATCGCATGGTGCTGATATTAGTATCGGAAAACCACATGTTCCTTTGCTCAAACTTGAAACCAATGACGAGGATCGCCGTAGCCTTTGGAATAATGCAAGGAGTATGCTTCAAAACCACGATGATAAGGATGACGTCATCCCACAAAATCCTAGAAACACTGAGACTATCCCTCCCTGTCCTAAAAATCATGGAAACAGTTTAAATAATTCTGAAACAATTGAAGTTAATTCTATTGTTGATGACGATGGAGAATTCGGACATGAAGGAAATGATGAAGTTCCTTGCATTCCTAAAAGCCAAGACGATGTCTCGCGCATTCATCTTGAAAGTGAAGATGGAGGTAACCCTTGCACTTTAGAATTTAACAGAGATGACAAAAATCAAATTGCAATCAATAAAAACATTCCACATAGTCTAGGCACATGCGGATGCAATCCATGTTCTCCTGGAACTAATGGACAATGTAGGAATCATTTAAACGGTATTGGAAGAATAAATTCTGACAACGCGGTAGATAACCCACCCCACCTTGCTAACATTGACAGTCCCCCGTGCAGTAACGAAAAATGCCGAAGTAATCTAGAAATAATTGAAGACTTGCCACACATTCCAGATATCAATAATGAAAATACACATAATCCGGCAAAACGGAGACAAATTTTTCGAGATGCTCTTGGGACCAATAATGATAGTCCAAATATTTTTGGAAGAAAGGAAGAAAGCCAAATTTATTCCGAAATAAATGGAGGAATTCCACAAAATGAAAAAAGTGACGGTGCAGTACCTTTCAGCACGTTTGGAACAAATGGCGACAATACGCAGAATTCTTCAGCCAACGAAGGAAACTCCCAGAATTCTGGCAACAACGAAGGAAGTTCTCAAAATTCTGGAAACAATGGCAGCAGTTCACAAGATTCTGGTAGTAGTGGCAGTAATACACAAAATGCTGGAAATAATGGCGATACCACTCAAAGTCCTGGGAATAACGGAAATAGCCCACAAAACCCTGGCGATAATGGTGACAATCCACATAACCCAGGAAACAATGGAAATAATCCTCATTACCCTGGAAACAATAGAGGAAGTGCACCTAATCCTGAAAGTACAGAAAACACTGATAGCAATGAAAAAAACGAGGAAAGTAACCCCCAAAGCTCTGCAAATGATGTCAGCAATCCAAAAAATTCTGATAATATTGAGGATAATACTGGTGTTGGAAGCAGTGGGAAGCAGGCACCTCATTCTGCTGAAGGAGGCAGTAATCAGAGCCCTACAAGCACAAGAGTTTCTCTTGAAATTCTGGAAAGTAAGGACGAGTTTACGCAATCTTCGGGAAGTGATCAACGCAATGCTGATGATAATGGAAACCGTGAGGTCAAACATACTAATAACGCCATTAATGATGGAAGTGAAAATAACTCAGGTGGCAAAGAAGGAGCATTACAAAATATTCAAAGTCCGTTTTCTGGAAATAATGGAAGCCGCTCGCAACATTCTGAAAACATTGGAGATGATCCCCCAAACCCTGGATCCCAAAATCTTGGTAACAACCAAAGAACTTTTGATGGCAATGAATGCAATCCCTTAAATTCTGACAACAATGCGGTCGAGTCACCTGAAATCAGCACAACGAACCCAGGTGATCTTCTAAAGAATAGTGTAAGTCCAAAAAGCAGCGATACCCATAAAAACACCAGCGGAAATATTGCTCAAAATATTAGTGATCTTCTGAAACCCGACAGTACCACCGGAGCCAGTTTTTCTAATGCTGAATGCAACAGAGGTGGTTCTAGCATTGAAGACACTGACACGACTAAAAATGAATGTAATTCCGGAGATTTGAAAAACAAGAATGTTATGCAATTATCTGAAGTCTGTTCAACAGATGAAAACAATCTATTAAGATCTAGGAGTGGTACTGAAGTGGTCAGCACGCTTTTGCCTGGAAACCCGACTGGAACCCCAGACGAGTTGAGAAGCTCCAAAGAATCTCCGCCGGCACATATCAAAACAAATACGATTAGCAATCCGGAAAATCGCCCATTTTTAGACAATGACAGACGCAACCCGTTCAACCTTCAAACCAATGAAAGAACTTCCTTTCCTTTGAGGCATTTTGGAAATATTTCAAATGCAAATCATCAAGCCAACCTGAAAAACCCCTCAGAAACAGGTGCCCAATTTCTAGGCCATGGAATTAGAATCAAAGAACAGCAATCAAATCTTAGTCGGCAATCTGGGGATTCACAATTGCCGGGTTACTTTTCCAGTCTGCAAAACGCCGGAGATGCTCCCGGTATCTTGTCCCGACACAGACCGGAAGCAGCAGGAAATCCAAACACCGTCGAAAACACGCAATTGGGAGCCATTTTGGCTGATAGACAAGCTTCCATGCAGCAATCTGTTGCTGCACGTGAAAGTTCTCTGATTTCAAGCACTAAAGAATCATCCCTGAATGAAAGTTCAAGCCATTTTCAGAACGTTCAGACACCGCGACATTTCATCTATTCGCAGGGCCTCAGCCTAGGAGATAACCTGGATCTAGGATGCTCCAATCCAGCAACTAGTGTTCTTGTTCAGCGGAAGCAAAACTCTGGCAATATGAACAGCCCTGCTCCTGATATTAACGTTCGTAGCTCGACTCAATCATCCCCTACCGATTTGCAAAGTATGTTGGACGATTTTGGACATTCGTCTCAGGCGAGTGAATTGCTCCGGAATACTACACCAGAGACCCCCACTTCTACTCAATCGTACGGCAATTTTCAACCAGCCACAACACGCAGTGTTTTTACTCGTTGTTCACCTGCAGTGTCGAATGCCCAAATCGGTGGTGAAAACGCATATGCTCGTCAGCTTGGCGCTTCACCTGATGAAAGAGTTGGATTCACCGGAGTCCAGCCTCTTACCGGAGGTTATGGCAGTCCAGCTGTGTGCATGGCCCATGCCGTTACATCCGTTTCCCAAGACCCACGTTACTCACATCCCTCCTCTGTGACTAACGTGTCTTCTGCATACGTCGTTTCTAATGTCAGCAGCCACATGAACCAACCAGGAGGTCCGCGAATAGCTTATGCTGTCGGCACAAGACCTGGAGGAATGATGGTCCGAATGCCGTTGTCAGTGGCGCAGAGGCATGGCCTCAACCCTCAAGTTGCAGTAACGTCTGGCCAAAGAGCAGAATTACAACAGTCGTTCTCGCCCCAATTTCGCGGCATGGCTACCAACCAAAGCTTGATTTCTCAGGCTAATCTGCGCATGGCATTTTCCAGGGGCATGCATCTGCCTGGTAATCAACGCTTTGCAATCACCGAACAGATTGGACAACCACCTATTCAGCTGCCGCCACGTCCAGCTGTCGGCCTTCAGAGACCGGGACCACCCTTTGGACACAGAATGCCTCAAGTAAATTCTGCTCAGACTATGCAGAACACTGGCAACCGATGTGCTTTTCTACCTGGCGGCGTACTACGTGTTTCTCAGGTCGGCCTTCCCAACACTTCTGTGTCATCTTCGCTTAGTTCTGCTCTGCAGTGTCCGCCTTCTTCTTCCTCATACAACGTAATGTCTTCGTCTGCCACCACTCAGCCATCGTTTTCGTCGGCTCAAGACTCCTCTGCAATGGCAGGGCATTCCTATTTAGCATCCCCCGTTCCGGCTATTTCACCATCCTCAAGCTCGTCCCATTCTGCCGATGCTCTCACAAAAGAACACGCAAGAGTTGAAATCAAACTGGAGTCAATCGGGAGCCCGGATTGTATGCTATCCATTAAGCAGGTAAGAAACTTGTTCTGCTTGTTGTATTTTTTTTACAATTTAATACGTTCCTTAGTTTCGTGCGGTATTACTCGGTTAATAACCAAAATTAATCTATTTCCATAGTTTACAATTTATTCTAGTGTAGCAAGGAATCGCTTTAAAAACCTGGTGTTTTTTGGGGTCTACATGACAAAATCTCAAAAAATCATGCTGCTTATCTTATGCTACTGTATTCTTCCAATTTTCAATTATTTCACCTACTTCTTCATTCTCATAATCAATTTCAACTATTATAAGTGCTAAAATAAGTATCATAGTTGCAATGTGGGTGTCATTTTTGGTGTGCTATTTTCTTGAAAAATCTATATAAATTTGCAGCATTCCAATGAAAAAAGTTCGCCATAACCTTTCTGCCTTCTATGTTATAGAAATGTTTTATAACAGAATCCTTATTTGTATTTCCGTGAAGTGATGACATTTATTATCAATAATGTATAGTTTTTGCTTTGCTTACTTGCATGCCTTAAGCAAAGAACGCATGCAAAATCTTGCCTGGAGTGACAATTATTGAGGCACTAATTGATAGCTATATCCACGATTGCCTCATTCCGCACTACCTTTATCTTGCAGGAGGTTAAATCCGATACAATTAAAGGGGATAATTTGGGGAATAATAATATAGTGACAAAATCTGGTGACACCCCTTATACAAGCTGCGCTTTTGCAAGAGGACAGCCCTCTATGGGAATTAGTACCATCTCACGCAGTTCTATTACACCGGAAATGAAAAAGGTTGCCCAGGACAACAAAGCACCGGGTAAACTTTCTATGAAAAAGAGTTGTCGTAATCTTTCTTAATGTGTTGCTCGCACTTTTGCTAAAGCATGGCTGAATGTGTTTTACTTCAGTTGCTTTTGGGGATAGAAGAACCCCAGATAACCAAGAAGGTACACCTCAGAATGCTCTGCTAAAGCAGCTTTTGCAGACTTGCCAACCCCAATCCAATCCAAGTTTGCCTAAAAAATTAGCAGATGTAAGTTGAGCGCTATTCAAGGTGTCTGCTCGACTTTTCAATGGTGGATGGCTCATGTATGTTTTGTGGTTTTACTGAGATCTACGTTTAATTACAGGAGAGTAATTTGGACTCTGTCCTCATGCCAACCACGCCAACTACCACTGAACAACAGCAATCCAGGTTAAGCATGGCGCTTAAAATGTTGAATGCGTCGGAGAAAGGAAAAGCAGACGAAACTTCAAACACTGACAAGCCTCATGATGAGGGGAATCTTTTTGGTAATTAACGTGTCCCAATCAAATGAAATTTATTTAGTTTATATATTTACGATTCCATTACATTGGCAGTTATTGTTTCCCCATCTTTAGACATGCAGCAGCCCCACGGGAGCGAAGAGGGCGCCAAGCCAGCTGTCAAGCGGAAACAAAGCGGACAGACAAAGAGACAGCCCAAACCAAAAGCAAGCAAAGAAGGGGCTCCACCCAAGAAGCGCCCTCGCAAAGGATCCTCAGCCAAACCACCTGAAGAAAGTTACGATACGTACATGGAAACAACTATGGTGCAATTGTGCGCTTTACCTGCACTCCGTATTTTAGAACCTGCAGTTCAAACTAGTTTTAATGTTTGTCCAGCGTTTGGCAGTGGCAATCTCAATTCCTGTATGAAGAAGATAAATTATTTATATTTATAGAGATAGTAAGTCTAGTTTCTGTAAACTATATAGTTTTTTTTGTTGTACTGCAGCTGACAGCAAGATAAAGGGATCTTACGGGAATTGTACATATCAAAATCACGTTGATTTCTACTCGACCGCACCATTTGGTGACCATCCACCTACACCAGCAGTCAGTCTGCCTCCTACGCCTCCACCCCAACGTGGTTTCTACAATCAGGAATTCCCTTCACACAGCCGTGGTAAGATAACGTCGAGTTGTTATACAAGTTAAAGATAAAACCATAATCTACCAGAAACGTTGTTAAAATTAACCTTAATTTTTAGGATCTATCCTTGAACATGGTATTACTATTGGTCCTGATCCGAGGCATCCTGTCGAAATACCTTCGTGCATTCCTACACCACCTCCATATCTGGACAAGCTTGGCAGGTAAAATCTAATTAAAAATGCAAAAGTCAGAAAAATTACAATAAATTATGAATTCGTAAATGCTCAAAAGTTTATTTGTATCTAATTGACAATTTAGGGAAGTCGGATCACCGGACACGATTATTTCTTCATCGTCGCCTGAATGTGCAATATTTGATTCACCATACAAATATCCTGGACTCAGATTGATTGAGGTGGACAGTTCCAAAGAAGACGAGGATATAAGTTCTTCACCAGTCATACCTCTTTTTGCTCCTGTTCCTATTAGAGGCAAGTCATAAAGTTTTTTGGATGCAGCCTGTTGTTACTGTATTATTATAGTTTTATCGAGCTAACTGTAATATTTTTGTTTATAGCTCGGCCGGTGTTCATCGAGGAAAAATTAAAGGATTTCTACGAGTTCGATGACGACGATTTAAGCATGAAGGTAACTTTTTTTTTCAATGTAATTTCGTAATCACAGGTTAATGGTGTGTTGTGTTTAACATATGAACATATTCGTATACGTGTTTAAATAATTGAATTGGTCAATAATGACAAAAAGTCATTGTTCTTTTTTTAAAATACGTTCTTATCTATTTTCAGGACAAGGAGAATTTGTCAATTGGCCAATATAGAACCGAAAAAGAAGTCATGATGTTGAAATCAAAATTAGGAATTGCACCGCCTTCTCCTTTGAAAGATTCGGGCAATGTTGCTATTACCCTGACTTTGACGTCAGCAGCTGCAGAAGATATCCGTGGAGTGTTGTCTGCTGTTGCTGGTTTGTTAAAGATTCCCATTCCGCTTTCATTTGAAATAACAGAACGGACTGCAACACCACCAAGCCAGAAACTTGGCTTATATAAAAAAGGTACATGGTTTTTTTTTTTTGGCATACAACAAATTATATTCATATATGTAAAGTGCGTGATTTGGTGAACAAAATCGTTATTTAACTCAAATATGAATTTTCAACAGGGAGAGATCTGTCTACCAATATTCATTCCATCATCAACGGTCAACCTCGATTTTGCCGTCATTGCGATGTTGTCGTGTTAAATGCGGGTATTCGTAAGAAGCTATCGGAGCTGCCTTTTTTGCTCAAAGAAGAACAGGTATGAAACATGCATACAAGATTTTATAGCAGACTGAACTTTGAAAATAAATGTAATAATTTTGTGGTACTACTTTTTTAGGAAGAGGATGAAATCATTTTTTGTAGCACCAATTGCTATTACCAGTTTGCTCTTACTCACCGTACTTTGGATGCAGCAGCTGATAAAGTATGCATTACAATTTGTATTATTGCTGTATGAATTCTGTAGCGAATTAGCATTTAAGGTTTATTTTTATCTATTCAACAAGGAAACTGCTACTGTGTTCGATCGCATCAATCTGTTTGGTCCTATTCGTCCTAAACTTCAAGAGAGTAAATCGCCCACGAGAGTTAGTCCCACACTCAAAGAAAAATCGTCAGCCGGCGTGGATCAAAAGTCAAAAGAAAATGATGATGTATGCAATGCTTTGACAATGTACCTTTCTTTTTTATTTATTTATTTATTTGTAGACTACATATAAAAAAAAAATTTTATTTGGCAATTCCCAGGACAAACTCGATAAAGACGATGATGATGATGATTCAGACGATAATTCTAAATCTGCAGTTGCAACATCAGGAAAGAAAGTACCAACAAGTCCCAAGAATGCTACCATTGGCTGTTCTAATGCAAGAGTTCGAAAGCTTAGCGAAAGCAGCAAAGGCAGTAATTCGACCGATGTAAGTAATAATTTACATGTGTACGTTTACTTATGCAACATTGTTATCGTTTATTTTATACTTGTCTTCTTATGCCACTCTTTAGGAGCCTTTGGTTAAGAAATGGAAAGAGCTTAGATGGAAATATTTCAACGTCAGCAATTTGCCTAATCGAAACTTCAGCAAGTCGGTGGATGAAGATATTGGCCAGGTAGCGCCCTTATCCACTCTTTGATTTAAGTAAAAAAATGTCTGTATCAACGATGAAATTAATGGTGGTTTTTTTCAACATAAGGTCATGGATCGAACACAAATTTGCATTAAACCTAAAAAGATACCTGCAGATACCAGAGCTTGCGTGTTATGTTTGGAAATGGGTGATGGTTCAACTGATGGTCCTGCAAGGTATGGTTTGTCTATTTGTTTATTTTGTAATAGATTGTAACTGCTTGCTCAAATTTGCAAATATTTATTCTTAGATTGCTAAATATGGATGTTGACAAGTGGATCCATCTGAACTGTGCTCTGTGGTCGGCAGAGGTCTACGAAACAGTGAACGGAGCGTTAATGAATGTGGAAAATGCTCTGAGGCGTGGACTCTTATTGGACTGTTGTTCATGTCACCGGAAAGGGGCCACACTTGGCTGCTTTCGAGTTAGATGCACAAATGTGTACCATCTCACTTGTGCCATTAAGGACAAGTGCATGTTCTTCAAAGATAAGGTAGGTCATATATCATCATGGCCCAATACACATAGCTCTTGGCAGCCATTGTGGTCTTACTTAATTATGGAGACTATTACACTCCTTCGTTAGCTCTGCGGTGTTTCAGAGAAACTTAGAGAGGTCGAAGCAATACTTTTAGTACACCAACGATCGATTCTAAGTTTTTTAATGTCGTTTCTTTCGTAGACCATGCTTTGTCCCTTGCATATTCCCAAACAACTGCCTCCTGAAATTAAAGAAAACGAACTACAGTCATTGGCGGTTTTCAGGCGGGTTTACATAAATCGTGATGAGAATAGACAAGTGGCCAGGTACTTAAACTTTTTTTTGTTAAATATGCATGCGTTGATTTTATGATTTTTCTGAACAAAACTGTGACATGTCTTTTTTTTTTCTCTCTCTCGTTGTTTTTTACATAACAGTGTGATGCACCGCGCTGATCAGAATTTTCTACTCCGTGTTGGAAGCTTAATCTTCTTGTCTATTGGCCAGCTGTTGCCTCATCAACTTCAGGCATTCCACAATTCCAGTTTCATTTATCCTGTAAGAACAAAAGCCTCACAAGCTAATGGAATGTTATTTGGAAGGTTTTTTTTTCTCATGATTTGTTTGTTTTGTCAGGTTGGCTATAAGATAATTCGCATGTATTGGAGTATGAGACATATTGGAAAAAGATGTCAGTATGTGTGCACCGTTCAAGACTGTGAAGGTCGTCCAGAATTCAAGATCCACGTCAAAGAGCCTGGACATCCTGAGCTTGTTCTTAGCGACAGCACTCCACGAGGTAACGCTCTTTGCATAGGCATTCGTTAAAGTTTGTTGTTAGGTGGAATGTAATTAATATTTGGTTGTTTTATAATTGGTTAGCTGTTTGGCAGCAAGTACTTGAACCTATCGATAGAATGAGGAGGCAGGTAAATGCCATCAAAGTCTTTACAGCATTCATCACGGGAGAAGATCTTTATGGTCTGAACGAGCCTTCCATCCTTCGTGTCATCGAATCGGTGAGCTACATTTTCTTACACGCAGGGTTAGAAATTAGGAGTAGAAAGTCAGGCGTCAATGGCACCTAACAATTTTTTCTTAGTTGCCAAACTGTTAAACTTGGGTGTAATTTCAAAATAAATGATTTTGTATATGTTTATGACTTGTAATGATACATGTAAAAATAAACAAATGTATTTTTACAAATTATAAGAAACATGCAGTGTAACCTCCATAATTCGTCAGATAAATATACAATCATTTTTTTCATAATTCTTTTCTAGTACAAAATCTGATACATAATTTTAAAATAATTATCAGAAATTTCCTTTAATGAGGAGGATTGAAGACAAAAACTGAAGAGGAGTAAATTCATTATAGTTTATAATAAGAGTAACCTTTCATAATAAGCAACTCCAATTCCAGTGATCCATTTCTTTCTCTCTTTCACAACGATTGACTATCCCTTGATTTAGCATAGAATGAGTCCATTGTATTGTTTCTGCCTATTTTTAAATAAGTAGCCAAACACATTAACTGTAAATAAATTGCATCTGGTGACATTTGTTGGAAAATTGTTGTGACCAATATAAAAATATCAAATTACTTCTTGAAGCCTGGCCGCCTTTTATTCCCATATGCTACATACTGTATTAGAAAAGATCAAAAAGATAGAGACAACATAGATTTCCCTTTTCTAATTTTCCCCTTTTGGGATTAAAAATTAGCAAGAATGTGTTAGGTAACCTATGTGTGCCACCAAAGGATGGCCACATAGGTCAAGATGGGTAATTAAACGTTTGATCAAGGGAATTTGTGACAAAACAAATGGAAAAGTTAGGCGTCAAAAATTACTACTGGGTAAAAAATCTTGGTCGTCAAAACCAAATTTATAGACGCAAAATACGCCTAACGACCGCTAATTTCGAACCCTGCTTGAACGTTATGCTCATCCTGATAGCCCTCGATTAACCTAACCTAATTTGACGATTTGCAGTTACCCGGTGTTGAATCGCTTGTGGATTATAATTTCAAATATGGACGATCACCATTATTAGAGCTTCCTTTAGCTATAAATCCGACTGGGTGTGCCCGTTCAGAACCCAAGCTGCGCACTCATTTCAAAAGGTATGTGCTAGTTTTTTTTCAGTTTACTGTAATTATTTTGCCACCAAATCATTAATTAACCTTACTTTTAATATTATACAGACCCCATACGCTCCACACCAGTAGCTCTTCCAGGTCGTCTTTCCAGGCAGCAATTACAGGACTGGAAGCAGCGTGTCCTTACACAAAGCAATTTGTGCATTCGAAGTCGTCCCAGTACCGCAAAATGAAGGTGGATTGGCGCAATAATGTTTACCTTGCCCGTTCTCGAATCCAGGTAATTCTCGTTGTTTATACAGATATCGTTGTACAAACGAGAGTTCTTTCGGGCAGATGTGAAAGTTTTTTTGAATCTTTTTTTACTTTTCTTTTTTATAGGGTCTTGGTCTGTATGCTGCTCGTGAAATTGAGAAACACACCATGGTTATTGAATATATAGGGTTACTCATCCGTAACGAAGTTTCTGAAGTACGAGAATGTTTCTATGACGCTCAGGTGAGAACATGGCAACATGGGCTTCATCTTTTATATATTCTTATTCAGCTGTTTATTTTGTTTTAAAATTTAATCTAATGAAAAAATATACTGTATTTTACGGACTATAAGTCGCACCTTAATTTCATAGCAATTTAAAAAAAACAAAAAAACAAGTAGTATAAGACGCGAGTATAAGATGCACCTGAATTTTTGAGGCAATTTTTTGAAGAAAAAAGTGCGTCTTATAGTTCATAAATATGGTAATATATGGAAAGTGTTTATAGGGAAAGCTTTGTTTGAGCACAAAATGATAAATTGGTCATTTAACTGATCCTTTGTATTTGTGCCTTTTTTTAGAATCAACATATTTACATGTTTCGTTTGGATGATGGACGTGTAATTGATGCCACCATGTCTGGTGGGCTTGCCCGTTACATCAACCATTCTTGCAATCCCAATTGTGTCGCTGAAGTTGTCCAAATTGATCGGGAATATCGAATAATAATATTTGCTAACCGAAGAATTTTAAGAGGCGAAGAGGTAATTTATTTTGCACAGCATTTTAATAGTTCAGCATAATAATACAATAGCAAATTAAAGTAATTATAGGAGTAATTATTGCATTATTAACAGGTTTATAAACATTTTTATTCACATTTTTGATGACATTTAGCGTTTATGCAATGGATGAATGTTGACATTTAAAAAAAAAAAAATTTTGCTGTTTAACTTTTTTATCAAACAGTATTGGTTCTTTGTTTAAACGTTGTTTTTGTTTAATTGCAGTTAACCTATGACTACAAATTTGACATTGAAGATGATCAACACAAAATTCCTTGTTTATGTGGTGCCCCAAACTGCAAGAAGTGGATGAATTAATGACATTGACAGCTCTTTTTCAGCGCTGTTATGAGACTTGTAAACTAAAAAATCTCTTTGTAATGTACCCTCGTTGAAATCATTTGTAATTTTTTTTCAGATTGCATTTTGTACAAACATTTTACCTGGAGCACTCAACTTGTTAAAAATATCATAGAAATGTCATGTAAAAATTCAAGTAGTTCTCATCAGGTGTGTTACCAAAGATGCACAGGTGCAAATTTTGTTCGTATTTTATTGTACATACCCACACTTAAGGTGTATCCCGTAGCGTTTGCACTCCTTAGTTCATTCTTTCATGATCTTCCTCGTTAATTGTTGCCGTTTTTATTATCCCGTAATCAAATATAGTATCTATATATGTAGCTTATAGATACTGATTGCTTTAGGACCCATCGTTTCGCTGGAAATATTGTTTTAAACATTTCTGGCGAAAGTTTTTTCTGGATTCCTTTTGTACAAATGTTTATAATCACTAATCTCTGTACGTGCTAGTTCCTCTTGTTAAAAAAACCCTTTTTTTATGTTAAAGGAAATGCACAAATCTTTGGTAAAGCAGGGTGATCTTTTCATTCACTGTTTGTTGGTTGTTTCGTTTAGGATACTGTTAAACACATTGATTTACCATGCACATCAAGTGCCCTTATAATAATATATGTATATACATCATATTGTATTATGTATATGTATATATATATTGTACCATCCTTTTATGCTCAAAAATGAAACACCCATGCTGGTCAAGCACTTAAAGGGTCAGTAAGCACGAACTAACGATATTGCTCGTTTTTTTGGCGCTAGTTCAGCATATCATAAAGGAAATTTTGAATTTCGACTTGTCCTTTGCACTTAATCGTACTAGATTATTTCAATTTGCTAGATGCTTTATCAGTCCATTCTAGTCCATTTTAATGACGGTGGTGATTTCTTGCTCTGATTATACTATTTGTTCTAGGAACTCCTGTGCAACCAACCATTAGCATTTACATGTTAAACATTTTATTCCTTGTAATGCTTAGATCTTTTTCATAACATTATTTCTTCCAATTAGAATGGCTTTTTGCCTACTTTTTAATTCATTTCTCAATGTTAGTCGTTTTAGCAATGCTTTCTATTCTGCTGGCACATGTGCATTTGCACTATTTTCATGAAGAGAAAGAGAACTATTTTATTGTATTTGCCCAAATGTTTGGTGCTTTTATATGATAAACTTAAACAATGGTTGTGCACCCCTTTTTAATTTCTTTCTTGTTTTATTGATCATGTTAGTGATCATCCTCCCACCACTGCATATGGCATATTTTGGCAGGTTCGAGAAGATAATTTCGTTTTTAAACATTCCCCTCGTGTTAGTCGAACATGTCTTTTTTTGTTTTTGGCAGTTTTTTTTTTGTATTTCTCTGAGTTGTGTAATTACCTGATTTTTGAAATTATTTTCCATGTAATCCTTGCAGCCATGTTTTATTGTATGATATGAGAAGCTGTTTGTAAATGAAAGCCTGCTCTCGGTTGACTGGAGTACGTATCTATGCAGTTCAGCCTTGAAGAAGTAGCATTTTTCTCATACAAATTTAAGGCAAAATAATTCAACATGTATCATATATATAAACAAACATTGAACTTTGTTTTTTGTTATT
>JAQGAE010000355.1:0-39760 GCA_034696685.1 Julus scandinavius | reverse complement strand
CCATCCTCCGACTTACGACCTCTACCATCCTCCGACTTACGACCTCTACCATCCTCCGACTTACGACAAAAGAGGACGCTATTACTCAGTTCATATGATTACCAAATACATGTACTCCGATTACTCTGATTACATGATTCCACTGTAATCGTAATCAGTACTCGTACTCATGAGTACAATTTGCCCAACACTGCAATGGATACCTTCAGTATATGCATGCTGTAGATAATATCATTGTTCAACATTTTCGTTTTTAAATATGGCCATAGATAGCTTTGTATATTACACAAAAATCGCCAATTAATCGATCGATGCACTTTTTGTATATTTTCATGAATTATATACAGATCCACCTTAAGCATTTCAAATTTAAATATTTCGGATGATACCTTATGGAATAAGTTACGTTTATTATCCAAAATAAGAAATTGTAAAATTCGGTCCATATGTCCATTGCTATTGAGCATGGATTAATAATCACAAATAAATAAAATAACCATGTTTTGGCTCGTAGTTGTCAGTAATTAAAGTACTGGGGAGAAAAATACATGTTCGGTGAAGTAGTTAGGAATCGTAGGCATTCGGAAAGGTATAAGCTTAATAAAGAAATATTAGATACCTTACTAATTCAGAACAAGGGTTAAATATAATCACAATCATGTTCAAACATTGTAAGGGCAGCTGTTATAAATGATGGTAAAATATGTTATCACCATATAGGAAATGTTATTAGTTCCGACTCGTTTTGTCAAAACCTTGAAAAAAAACTAGTTGTAGTGTGAGGTTGTTTTCCTATTCTTTATCGAAAACTGTTGTCGCAGCTGCTAAAGAGACCTCTTTCCGTCGTCATGGTGATTAGATAAATCGTTTGATATTCTTTAGTCCGGTAAGTGCAACATGCAGAGCAACGGTTTAGCCTATAGTTGCCTATTACAAGAATTCATTTGCTAAAAACAGGAAGATGCTATTTTCCCACGTAGAAAAGATGTTCCAATGCGTTTACTTAAAGGGTTTACTTAATGGTTAATTTAGAAACGCATTCTACTGTTAAATACGTTTTAGGAAGCACTTGAATCAAGTTGTTTAATTATTCATAATTCACGTCTTATATAAACATTTGAAATGAATCTATTTCTAATTATAAAGTATTTTCTTAAGGATTTTACAACAATATGAGGATAGTTGCCAAAAATACTGCTGGAAAGTAATTTGGAATGAAGTGATGTTATTGGCTGCACCCAGCACAGACATGTAGTGATGTCGTTTACTGCACACTGCACACATAGTGGTGTTGCGCACTGTTTGGTTTTGATAACCAGGGTAATATGCATACAAGTGTATGTAATGGACATGTATAGACTTGCATGGGCCATTTTAGTTGAAGCCAAAAAATGACCATATATATCCATGTAAGGACCATATTAAGCTTTTGAATGGTTATATTTAGGCTATTCTTAGACTTTCCTTTTTTCCATGTATACATAGGTCGCATAAGAACTGCGTGCATTCAGTAATCTATTGTCAATTCTAAAAGTGCACCTGATTTAAGTAATTTAGAATTCCAGTGTTAATCTTTATGACTGCAAGGTCACATGTACTACATTATCATCTAAAGGGATATATGGGTACGTAAGGCCATACATGGACAAACCTGGGCTACATAACCAAACACGCTTATAATTGCGTATACGTGCCCTTATACATGATACATGTGCCTTTTTCCAAACAACTGGAAAGAATAAATATCCTGTACTGCATACTATAGCAATAAATTAACGAAATCGTTGGTAGCTCTAGTTTATTAACGTCTATTAAGTTGGTTCCTCTAACCAAATATTGGCCAAACAGAATAGAAAAGTGATTCATTCAGCAATAAAGAAGCGTATAAAAGAAATTCTTATACGGATAAACAAACTGTTATTGGACAAAAAAAAAATTCTGTTCCTATAATAAAGTCTGCATGCACAAAAAAGCATATGCTAACTGTTTATGAAATAGAAAGGTTTGGTTCTGGCGTCGGATGTTGTTAGCTTACCAAATCCGCATATTAATATTGATATTCGGGCAGAATGACTGAAACGGATGGCTAAGCCACAGTATAATCGACTGGAGAAATGGAAAGGCAAGCCAAATATTTGTCGAATAATGATGCTTCAAAAAGGAGTAAAAAGCAAACGAGAAGCCATGTTTCCCATAAAACAATCTGAACGCTCAGCGAAACGGCAAAAATACTGGCGTTGTCATGGCAATTGGCGCTATTTCTGCCCCGTGGAGCAAGTCGAGCGAAATACGTTGTTTGTTGAAAGGACAAAATGACTGGCTGGAAACAAAATAAAAAAGAAGAGGCATGTATCGTATTGGACCAAAGGCATTGATTGCCGTAAAAACGAGGTTTCGGTCATGCGTATTCGAGTTCTGCATAACCCTTCACAAACTGTTTCCCACTCCCCCTCCTCATCCTCCTTCCCCCCCACGTTTTTTTTTTTGATGACCTATACTGCAGATGCAACAGGTCGATGCCCAACTCGCTCTTATATCACTTTTATCTCGCTTTCAAAATGTGGAGACAGTTGTGATTTAAGTCTGGGCGTTATGAACCCAAACGACACTTGTAGCGCTAAATGTGTCTTTACAAACAAAAACTATCAACATAAGGGTGGACAAACATTGCATGTACATATATAAATATTTTATACTTGGTTAGAACAGAAAAGATAGACCTGTCTTGACATGTATGACCATGAAAGCGCATCATAGAGTGAACCTTAGATTTCCCGGGGTGCCTCTCCTTGTGAGGAATCATGTATTGACTGTTTAAAGAGTTGTCACTTGCAGTTGATACATAACGCATAATTTCACGTTTAAATTATGTAAAAATATGTATTAGAACTCAAATTAACTTCAGTATCCCTGTTTATTTATTTATTTTTTTAAATTAACAATAATTATAAATAAATAGTGGACTAAAAATGCGAAAGGCTTATTACCATGTTTAGTTATTTAAACAAAAATAAAGAAGAGAAATTAAGTAATTGAGTTATAGAAAAAAGCAAATAAAACATTTGTACACTGAGAAAAATTAATCAAACGTAAGTGAAATTTGCAAAATGAGTTTAATTTGTACGTTTTCAAACGTTATTCGTTGTATAAGGATTATTACTTTAAGTCTTCAGGCACTAGACATGGATTTTCCAGGAAAAGAAAACAACATTGTGAGTAGCCCCAAAAGGAGTGTAATCTCAGCGTGTGGCCTTCAGGCCACTCAGTTTTCTATAACAGTCAATATGATAATAAGACTATTGCAGTTTTTTTTAAAGTTGTGTTCTTCTAAAGGGCAAGTTGTCTAGCAAGTCGATGCTAGAGTGACAATTTTTGCATTTTGTATCTTATATATGTTATAGCGCTCCATATTGTATATACTGTAAATGAACCAATGAATGCAGTGCAGTAAAACTCCAACAAAAATAAGCCCTTATTTTTTCAAAATAATTTCGGAATGTGTCAATCGCCGATGCATGTTGCTCAACAAACTGCAAAAGTGTATTTATGCAATTTTTGTTATGTGTACATACCACAAAAAATGTCAGTGGAAATTTCCATTTAATTCCCCCTACTGAAACAGCCGGTTAAACCGGAGAACCGGTTAAAAGGTGCACGTATACCGAAAAATCATTTTTATCCCTAATAACGGGCAAACATCACAAGCACTAGTGTACTAAAGAAAAGCAACCTCATAATCATCAGTATATGGAACCCAGTAATCGTTAAATTACTTGTTTTTAACGGCATTTTTACCCCAAGTGTTAAAAAGTGTTTTATGAGCATTTAATTTAACCGAACATGACGCCACAAGCCGTAAATTAATTTAGATATAAATGTCTTAATAATATTAATACAAAGTGCACATCAACTAGTGACAAAGCAGATTTCCTAAGAATATCGAACCATGCTTCCTTTATAGATTTACTTTTTGAAGAAAAAAAAAGCTTGAGCTCTGAAAACCTGATCTAAACCCTACGTTACTCCACAGGACACGTATAGCCAATAAACAGGTATTTTGGAGGGTTTATGGGTAATTGGGATCATAAATGGATCCCTACAGGATTGTAAACTCGCTCGTTCCAGGTATTGGGTGCATCATTATCCGTTGATATGGAGTTTTTTTCTGCCGTTTTTTTTAAAAAGAAAGCTGTATAGGCCTCATGAACTCGTGTCAATGTATGAAAAAGGTTCCATCAATCTTAAGCTGTGTTTTTGGTTTCAGGTTTTATAATTGATTCGCTTTTTCCCCGCTTGAGCGATGTTTAAGAACCCGCAAGTATCACTAGGAAACCGTACCCTTTCATCCGTGCACCTCGTGCTATAAATTTCTAGGTATACCTGTGGCAGGCTCTGTCTCGTTATATAGCTTTCATGAGAAAATCACGTGACGTGGTCATCAATTAACCAACTCGCTCTTTTGGGGC
This sequence comes from Julus scandinavius, assembly GCA_034696685.1. Lineage (NCBI taxonomy): Eukaryota > Metazoa > Arthropoda > Diplopoda > Julida > Julidae > Julus > Julus scandinavius. Next base: position 35,294 of record JAQGAE010000355.1, on the reverse strand, counting down.
CACTTTAATTGTAGCTTTTCGCAGGTTGTTGCTATCGGGTTTTTTGTGTGAATCCATTAGGCACTTCGATAAACTCTATAGTCACTCGATAAGTGCTGAATTGCACCAACTTTAAACGATGATTTGCAGAGCTATTCAGGGAAAAAAAATTATGCAATTTTTATTTTACCCATGTGGAAAAAAACAAAGAAAATACGTGACACTTATTCTACAGTTGTATACTGTGTATGGTTAGACCAGAAAATGAACCAGCAGCCTTGGAAATCAGGAAATGTACTTGAATTTTCTTCATGTCGAAAAAGTCTGGAAAATTCTTGATAAGCTTGTTAAGCATTTCTTAAATTATTGACATGTTTGATAAATATTCGGATGATTAGTCGTGTGAGGGGTCCTTGAAAATGTACGTTAAGGTTAGTAGACACCAAAAGAAACGTACACATACACATCAAACATACACAAAAAACACTAAAACAAAGTTTTTACCATGTGTTTCCAAACTTGTGTCATGGATTGTCATGACTGGAGTGTCATGGATTGTGTCATAGTATATTCCTACGTATAGCCATGTTCAAGAATGGACATGTACGGTATAGGCCTTATACACGATTCCTTGCTTAAATGACCCATATACGGATATTTAATTTCTAAGATTCTCCTTTTTATAATAATTGAAAGCTTAATATTGTTCATATACGTGGCGATTTATGGTTATTATATAGTTAAATATTGCCAATAGAAGGTTTTTCAGTGGTTAATATGGTTAATATTAAACCTCATGTATATATGGCCCATACTGTACGAGTTCATAAATTTCCATATATAGCTTTTCCAATAAAAAATGTAACTTCATAAATGCGATAATAATTTTTATTAATGACATCTTTATAAGGATATATTGAGAATACTTACTGTAGATGTAATACATAAAAAGCATTTGGGAAACTTAAGTTCCACCATTCTTCTTTCAGTAATGGTAATGAATCTTGTAAAAAAAATACTGTTTAAAAACACATACTAGCCTTTTATATTTAAAAGTTATGCCTTGCGTCTGTATTTTTATTGAAATGATATCTATGAATAATGCAATTTAAGCATTTAAATTCGCACCATGCAGATGAATGATTTCCATTAAAAATTACGACTTTGATACTTTAGTTTTATGCGTATTCATCCTTAACAATTTCGTTTTCTGAGAATTTTACAATCGTATTTTTAGTAAGTCTTCCCTTAGGAGAACTAACATCTATATGTATGTACATTATTGGAATTTTAAGCTTGTTATCGCTTCTCTGATCTTATATTTCAAACGAAAATCTTGCCAGAATGACGCAGTGGCCGAATTGAATATCAAGATGAAGGATATGATTCGATTTCCTTGAAAGATAAGATCCAGCATTTGAGTGTGAATTCCTGAAAAATGAAGCTTTCACTACTATTGCTACCTCTTGACTATCTACTTGTATAATCTATGACGTACTCCTGAATGTTCAATGGGGGCGATTGACTTCGGTTTCAAATAGTTGTTTGTTGAACGACACTGATTGACAAGTAGTCGGGGTCCGTTTACATTAACCCAGGCTACTATACATATGCATGGACTTAACACAACCTAACCTAACCAAAGATCCAAAGGTAATAACCAGATTGTCTGGAAAATTGCGAATGTATCGTTTTCTGTTCGTAAACTGATTCCAATAATTAATTGGTCAATTAGGTGTAAGATTTAAAAATATTAATCTTCCGAAACTAAACTAATCCTATTCGGTTTTGAAGTGATAATTACAATATTTAGTTTTTTTTATGAAGTTGATTATTGTAGCGATATCGTGAACTTCCTTTTTTTTAAAACCGATGTTTCGCCAAACACCGTGTTAACAAGTATTTATAACACATTTAGTAAAACTTATCCATAACAAAGATGTTCTGCTAGAACTAAAAAACAATTGCAGAAACTCGGACCTTTGTTTGGTGGTCCAGAGAAATGTATTCGTGAACTGAAGCATCGTTCGTAAAGCGAAACAACAAATGGTGTTTGTAGACCGATTTGTTCGTAGACAGAGACGTTCGTAAACCGAGGTTCTACTGTATTAACGCCTGATGACCATTATATGAGTAGACAATCACTCAAATGCTTTGACCGAAATGGATAACCTTCTTGGAAAATGTCCAGATTTAGTAGAAATTCAAACTAAAGCCCCGTCGCCACTGAAGTCAAGATTCAACATTCAACATAAAACATGCAAACATTCAAGACAAACCTGAAACAATGTATTTCGTCAACATGTTGATGAATGCTGACCTGCCTCCATCAAAATGTTGACAGAATCAGACAACAGACGATTCCAGTTTATGGCGCTTCTACCAAGGCTGTATATATATACTTATGTATATGACTGATCATGCGCAGTAAACTGGCAACATTTTTTTCCTGGATCTGGACTGCCTCCCAAGCGATTATAAAAATGTTGACGAAACCATGGTATGGCAACAAAAAAAAAACGTTTATAAGTTTGCTCAAACATCACGGTAGGCAAACTTTTTTTTCTAAATTTGTTTCAGCAAGCCATGTTGATCAACATTGTTGCCGTATAGTGACTGCAGTGGAGACGGGGCTAATGTCTAAGTCGCTACTGACGTATACGAGTATTCTCCTGAAATTACAAATACGACTGAGTTGAGTTGAATTGAATTGAACAAACCAAATATAAACACAATGTAGCCTAACGGAAAAATGTCTCAAAACGCCGAATTTTGAATGGATTGAAATAATTAGTCTTGTTCATACGATACGAGTGTCTTTTTTTTTTTTTTTTTTTTTTGTTAATGTGCAAACGCCTAAACACTGCCGTTATTGACACATGCTTTATTAACTGATTTCAATGAAAATGTAGTAGTGGGAGAAATGTCAGATGTTCAATGAGCCCAATTTAAATTCAAGTGTTGTATCAACAAGCGGCATTCGTATGCAACAGCTATGCACACTTACCAACCGTTTATGGGCATTTACGATTGATTTATCGGAAGTTTTAAACTCTAAATTTAAATCTCATGCCGATCCCATAGTGCTGACATGATAGTATATATTTTTGAAATTTTTATTTTTTGCCATAACGTTTTCCGACGTGTGCGGAATTTCCAGCTGAAAACGCAATAACTATTCCAATTTAGAACCTAAACGCCCATGCATGCATGTTATTAGAGACACTGCAAGTTTGAATATAAAACCTTTTATTATTTTTTTCGTCCCTGGTTTTAGTATGGCGTTTTCAACTCTTTTTGCCATTCTCTCTGAAGAAATTACCTGGAAGTAATTTAAAGGGCAATTAATCTTGCTTTATTGACTGCGGAATTAGGCTTTTGAAGCTGTGCGTTAGGCCTAGGCAAGGTTAATATACTTTATAGTGCTATAAATTGTTATCGTAGTTTAACCAGACATGCTCTTTGATCCAATTGGTGAGCCCCCAGCTCTACATATGCTCGTTTTCCACACGTGGATTTTCATCCAGTTTCGACTCGATTTCACACATCTAAAGCGTGACAATGCTTTTGCCAGCATCCTTTTTCATATTTCATCCCCATAGCTTGGGCTCTATATATTACTATGCAAAGTATGTTTCACGCAAGCACCAAAGTGTTAGATACAAGCCGCCAGATTTTCAACTTATAAATAGTTAAGCAGGCAGTTTCGGTGTCAGGGTGGATTCAACGTGTTTCAACGCTATGCTCTGAATCTTTAATTATGGGCATTAATTTCAGTAGCTTGAAATGTGCCCTTGGAGGGGCGACACGATGAACCCCTGCTGGGCCACATGATGCGAAACTTGGACGCTAACTTATAAAAGCCAGAGATAATGTTAATAAAACTAGCATGTTGAGCTGTTTTTCAAGCTTATTTAATGCTTTCACCATGCCTTCCATTAAAATTCATTGGATTTCCACTCAATTTTGATTCTGAAGGGCCTATAAAAGGCGCTGAACTGGAATATTTGGAAGCTTCGGATAATCGGTTTGCACCACTGACTTATTTTATTATTAAACATAGAAACTTTCAAATCTCACAGAAGTTTATGAACCTTAAAGTTTAATTGTTAATGTGCAGTGGATTAGGCCATAGTTAACCACTGAATGACCATATATGGTAGTCTTGTATGGACCATATGAAGTTTTTCAATGACTATACTATATATGGGCAAACCTTGGTATTTATGACCTTATTTGCAGAATGCCCAGATGTGTCCCAGTTTTGGGTTTAACCATTTATACATAGAATTAGGCATATTTTATCCACCCGGGGCCATTTAATAGATTAACATTTAAGTCATAGAAATTCCAGATAATATTTAGATTTTAATTTACGGTAATTAGTGCGATAATAATTAAAAAAGATTTTGATAGTGATTGTTATATTACGAGTTTTTTGTAAGGGTGCATACATCAGAATTCTGATAAAATTTAAATAATTTTATTTTGAATGTAGTGATATTGACATCCTAGAATTGCATTGCGAATTTAGGCCATAAAGTACCAAATTTTAATTTTTGGTAAGCATAAATTATGCACATAGCACAAATTGCTGAAATATTAGTGATTGTTATATTGCGAGTTTTTTATAAGGTTGCATACAACAGAATTCTGCTTGTACATTTATTTATTAATTTGGATAATTTCCACTTCAAATTCCGATGAAATATTTAAATATTTCAGCAATTTGTGCTATGTGCATAATTTATGCTTATCAAAAATTACAATTTGGTACTTTATGGCCTAAATTCGCAATGCAATTCTAGGATGTCAATATCACTACATTCAAAATAAAATTATTTAAATTTGATGAAAAGTGAATGTTTGATCGTGTTGTTAATTTAATGTAGGATGCGTACGAGATAAACAGTGGAATAAGCGGAAGGAAGGATGAAAATTAGACTTACAAATTTCGAATAGTAGGGTATACCAACTATTTTAACTTGATTATGTTTAACCCTGCAGATGTTCTGATTGCTGGAATCATAAATAAGCCTTGGCCAAAGTGTTAATCTGACACTTCATTGCCTTCGCCTAGAAATGATATCATCAACTCCAGAAAGGTTTCTCTATTTCAACTTTTCATCAATCCAGTGCAGTGAAATTGCGAACTGTACGAAAAGCACTTTGCGTATACGTGTTTTTCTCAATCATAAAATATCGAACGTGATGCTCGACAATTTCTATTCAAGTGACCGCTGAATATCTTTTATCTAGCAAGTAATGACACCTCGAAGTGCAGTTGGGTTCTAACTGGAATTTAAAAATTGATCGAGCCATGGGGGGTCGTTCGTCCATTTTAATAAACGGGTTCTTCAGGACTGGGAACAAAGCATGTATAAACGAAAGTTTCCAGCTGACATCATGTACCTACAGCATGTCATAACCATATCAGGGACGAAATAAGGACATAACTATGGCGGGCAGAAATCGTTTGGACAAACCTGGGTAATTAATGACATATATACATACAGTATATACGAGTCAGATATTCTACATATATGCAATGGATAAACTAAAAATGTAATGTATCTGGACGTACGTATATGGCGACGTGGATACTTATGGACATGTATAGGTAAAATGCCATGGCCTTAGGGGCCATTCAAAAAGGACGTCCTCAAGAGGGGGTGGGGGAAGGAAGAGCCTGATGGCATGTGGACACCATGTAAACAGGGGGAGGGAAAGGGATGGGGGTATGATGGTATTTTTCAGTATTTGGATTTTCTAATTAAGTCGTAAAGGTCAGTGAAAGAAGAAATGGGCCCCCAGTACTAGAATGTTTAAAACCTTGGGAAACTTTGTGTTAAACACCAATTTTATGCTGGAATTTTCTTCTGAAGTCAGTAAATTTCTGTTAGTCAGAAAGATCTGGAAAGTGTCATGGAATTGGTAGTGCGGAGGGTGCTTGAAAAATTATTGTATGGGTCTTTATAAGTTCCAACATGTACATTTTCTAGACACCCTAATTTATAAAAATAATTAAGGACGTCAGGGGAGGGGGTGGGTGTCTGGGCTAATATGGACACCATGTGGATAGGGGGGAGTAGGGTGTCAATTTTTGAAGGTGTTTCGGGGACGTCATTTTTGAATGGCCCCTTATGTGTTCGTATATCCATTTGTATCCCTGTGTGTACCCTATATTCCTTGTTTATGCATGTGACCATGGTAAATTATAACATTTTAAAGGATAAATATGCTTGCTGTACACATGGCCATTTATGGCCATAAAGTAATTAAGTATCTCCCTTGCTATATGTGGCCATATAAGCGCATGCATATATGTATATAATGTATGTTTATTGTCTATTTTGCAAGCTTTGGCCGTACAGCAGTTGCTCATGTTTGGACTTATGTGCTCGTATATCGCTTTGTGTGGTCATACATGTATGAGCTTACTCTTACATTTTTGTACACTATTCCTTGCTTATGTGAAACATTTGGAAACTCGAATCCTAAGAATTGCTCTTAAATGACTATTCAAAAGCTTACTATGGTCAATTACTTTAATTTACATAACCTTCAAAGAATAAATGTATTGTTATTTAAAGGCTTAATATTGTCCATACATGACTATGTGGTACATACAGGTCCGCACATGTACATATATTGCTTTTCCACTTGGGAGCGCTTTTCTGAATATTTTCTCTAAACTTCCGCATTATTAACACGTATAAATGTGCATGCTATGGGAGAACCCTGTTTCCAGTTTTGGATAATATTGACGTCTTATGAATTATCAATGAGATGCTGTGATTGTTTGAAAATTCATGATGTGGTTAGGGTTATGTGCATCACGTACTCTTATACATACATAAACGACGTGGGCATTCGAGGTGAATGCTTATAAATCCTAACCAAATTTTACTTATATATTTCAAGTTTCCAATTCCTGCTCTGATGGAGATTTACTCGATCGTTTATTATGGTTTAATTTTCCGCACTCTTACTTGCGATTTTTTATGGGAATGATTTCTCAAGATACAAAAAAAAAGAAACACAAGAAGACAAAATTGTCCAATTTTCCTGTCTTGCCAAACTGCGCAAAATTTCAATCTTGTCTTGCATAATGCGACTGGAATGTAGCAGATGAGATATTGTTAAGCATGTATACAGACAGTACAGTATATCATATTCACAACTTTAACTAGATATCCCAAAAGTGAGCATTACCCATACTATGCATGCAGATGTTAGTTTTTCATCTATACGAGTTCATACTTGGCAACACAAAAACTTATTTTATGTTTAAGAACGTTATAAGTTAATTTTGTAAACCCACTCATATTGCGTTTTTATTCTTTAATAACGCGATAACAACAACTCGTCAATTTCACGGATTATAAACTAGTGAATTTATAACCGCGTGTAAATGTGTAAACCGTATATGAAATTCAAAATGGTGCTACTGCTATAGGCACAACTTTTAAAAAGGGGTTAACGCGCAATAAATAGCTTAATTTCACTAACAATAGCAGAAAATTAATTAGAAAGAAGAAAATTAAATGAATAAAACTAACAACATTCGCGTTAACTATGTAATGTTTTGGTCAAAAAATGTGCTCAAACAGTACAAATTTACTCAAACATAGTACAGATTTACTCAAACATAGTACAAATTTACTTATATATAAACATAGTACAAATTTACTTATATATAAACATAGTACAAATTTACTCATAAAAATTTGGTTAAAAAGGTCTATTTCCCACTATTTCGTATTTTGCTTTGATAACCATATAACGTAGATTTTGCAAATTTGTTTGTTCTGCATTTACTAATATCATTCATTTTTTATTTCTAGGTAAGTCGATCCAATCCTTAAATTTTATGACTGACACTACTGTAAATTTACCCTGGTAAGTAACTAGTATATCTATACAAAAATCAGGCTTAATTGATCAATGTACATACATGTTGTATGTATTTTATTACGTTTTTATTTCCAATATGCACAAAGTGTGCAAGTTCTGAACTTCATGGCAAGTGCTGAACATTTGCATAAAAGAGAAAAACATGCAAGGTTTTAGAGAAAGTAAAAAACGATGTAACTTCATTATTTCTTTGTAATGCTTCGGGAATAAACATTGCAGGAAATATATTCAGGATCCCAGCGGTTGACGTAAATTATCAACAATGCACTTCATTTATCCATTGTTGTGGTTGGGAAGTCATATCGTTAATTATGTCATGTGGAATTAAAAAAGATATCATTCAATGGCGTTGTTGTTGAGACTGCCCTAGAGAGGAATTTCTAAGTAATCTTTTATCTTTTTATTTATCACTGGGCATAGAGAAAAGTGATTAAAACGTTTAGCTTGTACTATTCAATGGTACAATCAACCTTTACTGTATAGTGGACATCTTGGTAAAAATTCCTTATCTTATTAACCTTCTATAATTAGCATATTCTTTCAATTTGCAACAGGGCTGATGTCACCGTTTAGTCTAGCATTATTCCTTGAGAACATGTATATGCAATGCTAACGTAAGTCGGCCCTATAAAAGTTAAAATTTCCAACGGAAGTGGTGGTTACGATTTGATGAAAATGATGAGGATGACAGTCTTCTGAAGAGGTGCTGACACTTGTATTTTAACCACGATGGCTCTAAGGTGCCATAAACCACTAACCATGCATGCATCAACCACCACCATCGCAATCGGAAATGTGAAATATTTTACCCTTTAGTCTCCAAAGCAAATCGGCTCCTGATTCGAATGGCGCCCTCCATATCACTAGGGGCCAATTAGCAGCAATGCTCCTTTTTACTCCCTCTTGTTTAGCGCGCTGTTGGTACTTTTATGCGCGTTGCAGCGTAATCTATATGGCTGATAAATAACACGCAGACAAGACGTTGCGTTATGTTATGCATGCTCCAGATTTTAATTTCCACCTTCAACATTAATTAGAAAAGCAGTCCCAGCAACAACTTTAACGATGCAACCGACAATTGCAGAAGATGCGCCGCCAGATAGAGGGTCGCACTCACTCTCTTCAAGCAACTACAATTCGACCCTGGGTTAAATTCCGAGTGGGTTTTAACGAGAAATGATGAGCTCTGAGGAGAACTTCTGATAAATGGCTTCTTTGCGAAAGCGTACTAGCATTCTTGAATTACGAGGGACCGTTTAGGCCTAATGGGTGCCTTATTGGCCCGCCTGCGCTTCATTTGCCAAGGGTCCAGTCACTCATGGAAATTGGCACTGCATGCAGTTCGGATTTACACAAATTAACGGTCTACAGTACATGTAGTACTTGGCCTTGATGGCTCACTTTACATATCCTGAGGCATGTATGGGCTGCTAACTTGCTTGGTCACTTGTGGGTCTTGGAAGACTGCATTGCAGTTGACAAAATAAACTTGTTGGGGAATTCATAATAGGGGCACTCAAACAGACCCCAAAATTTCGCATGTTAGCACATGTAAAATTGGGGCCATTGGGCATGTGCGGACCGAGTTTTTAAAATGACGCCTTATAATTGGCTGGACAAACTGCAATGGGGCTTTATAATGACGCCTTATAATATCGAATGCCAAACATGTACTTTTTAATTCTTTGAATTGAAATTCCAATTAAATATGCCTATAAATGATGTAGTGAAATCTGGACAAACTGCAATGGGGCTTTTAAAATATGCATTTGGGCCCATTTCACAAAAGAGACTCAACTTGTGGACCTTGGCTGAGCTGCTTGAATCTAATGCGATTCAAGCATTGCAGTTTACAAAACAAACTTGTTGGAGATTTCAGGTTGCAATTGTAAATATATAATGAAGCCAGAAAATTCCCATCAAGAGCAGGAAAATACAGTAGTCCTAGTGTTGTACTTTACATTCACTACATCATTTATAGGCATATTTAATTGGAATTCCAATTCAAAGAATTAAAAAGTACATGTTCATGTTTTCATGAAAGGGTTTATTCTTGAAAGACCTTATGTAAATTTCTCCACAGACAGCATCATGTGACTTAATCATCGTTTTTCTTCGAGATTTTGTTTGCGCTCTTCGACTTTATGTAATATGCTAAAATGTAAATTTGCTCATCACTCAAAATGGTATTTTAATATTTAGTAAACATTCCTCTTGGTGAAATGCTAGAAGAGCTTTAAATGAGGTTTTTGTGATGAGGTTTTTAGTCATGCCAAACAATACTGTTTTCTTTTTTTTTTATCAGAAGCAACATTTCCAGTTTGAAATCTTGCATTTGAGAAAATTTATTTTGGTCGCGTACTATATATACATGGATGAGAAACGAGGGGTGGGTTTGGATATGTTTGAAAATATGAAGACACTAAAAACAAGCTGCATGCATTCATGCATAATTACTCTGTGCGCAGTCCAAATTGCAATTTGTGTGAAGTTGCAGCAAATCTTGAAACATTGGACAAACTTTTGTTTCATATAAACTTCCTGCACGATGAATCCACTGTTTAACCACTTTCTGTTTATCCTATAAAAGAAATCGTAAAATATATTTAAAAAAATAGCAAGAGACAGATTTTTGCATTGAAATTGCATGTTCACAAGCGATTTTAACAAGAAGTTTTAAGATAACCACATTTGCCAAAGTCAATAAATGTCTATAGTCAAGCTTATGGGCAGTCACATCATCGGATTCTCCAGGACTGTCAAGGCAGGCTGTCTGCGAATGTTTGGCATGATAGGGTTAAACATGTAAATCTTAATTTTGTATAGACTTGCCATAATTGTAAGCAGTTTGGCTAATATGGACTATGCTCATTTTACTTTGCAATTTATTGTTGAGCCAAGTTAATTGTTTAGATATTGCTGTGGCAACCGATATTTTTAGATGCATCCTAACCTTGCTAATCTTTACTGTTTACAAATCAAAACAGTAGTCAAAACATAAAAATGGCAGATGATGGAAGTGATGCAGTCATAATCATCTGAAAGGCTGAATCTCTGACAACATGCATCTATTTTCGAAAATTGTTTTAAAGTCTTTTTCGAAACATCGACTTTAAAATGTCTCGCCTAATTGCCTTAAATGGGTCTCATGTAATAGCAATTTACTTTTCGATATTCTCAATTGGCACTGTTGTGTGTTTTCGGCTTGTCTCTGTTGATTTCCTCCAGTTTGCCTTTCGGTAATTGCAGACACTTAACGAGCTTATATGGCTAGAGCGAAATTCCCATAATTCGATTATACTTTCGATGACAATGGCAATTATTTCATAGTGACATGAGTGTTGAACCTGCGAAATTTTATATTTAACTATATAGTGGCTTATGAGAATCTACTATTTTCTTTTTTTAACGCAGTCATGTTCATTTGGTAGTTAATGAGCTCATCGTATATAGGTGCCTAAGGAGAGATGTTAAGTTTCAATAGACCTATACGCATATGTGAATTACAAAAAAAAAAATCGATTTTTTTTCCGGTTAAATGATCATTCTTAATGAAAATACGACTGGAAAGCATTTCGAAAAATCTTCGCTGCGTTCGACACCATTAAATCTTAGTTAATTGATTGGTCTTTAAATAGCACAAAATGAAGTAAAATTGCCTGTAATTTAAACAAGAGGAACCGATAGGTTGTTAGATTCGAAATTGAGGCTCTAAGAAAACAGACAACTAGAACTTTATAAAGCCATTAAACATCGGTCTATGGTTGTTCTGCAATGGTGGAAAAAACATTGACATGAATGAACATGTAGAAAATTACTTATGCCAAATAGACTAGTCCCATACATTACCTATCTATAAACATTAAAAGATAAATAGGTGCATATTTGCTATAATGGCAATAAGTTCATTGCTATCCCTATATTGCTTTTACCAGTGTTGGGCAGTAATTGAGTACATTGATGAATTTGAGTAACGAGTAAAAGATATTGAGTACAAGAGTAATTTGAATGCAAAATGTTCAAAAGTAATTGATTGCAAATGTATTCAAAACGTATGAGTACAATGCACTCAATTACAAAAAATACTCACAATGGGTGATTACAAATGTCCTTGAGTATTCATGTAACCTAAAACTATGAGTATTAACGTAATCTGAGTTACTCGTAATCAGTATACTTCTGCACATGAGTACATAAGTTTGATTACTCATTTCATATGACTACTGAATACATGTGCTACTTAACTATAATAGAGTATGATTTCACTGTAATCATAATCGGTACTCCTACTCATGAGTACAATTTCATAACACTGACTTTTACCACCACTACTACTAGTAACAATCCAATGACATTGTCAAACAGTAATCTAAGATTTCAGCTGTATATCGAAAATAAGTTATTAATAGTTTATTGTTTGTATAAGAAATAATATTTATTAGTTTATTTCATGTTGGTTTTTTTTCATATACCAGAAATACATTACTTTATATCCTACAACATGATTACATACACTGTGCAGTCCACAGAAGACAAGTCATGTTATTGAAAGTGTGCTTATTTTTGTCATATATCTGAATACATAGGTATTTTTTTTTTTAAAAAATAGATGTTTGGAATATGAATAAAATATCAACGATCTACAACTTGGAAAGGTTTTATTAAGTTAGCTGGCGCCAAGATTGACGAAATAGTGTTGTTGACATAAATCTGTTTCCTAGTTTAGCACATTCTCTTTATCTTGCTATAAATACATAGCCTAGAACTAGGCCTAGGCCAATTCGAGGTTTTTGGTTCAGAATTATTTTTAGAATATATATACATTTTTTTCTTCTTATTTCAAATATGTTCACTTCAACCCGATCATCTTAGAGGTTTGGTGGTGGACTCGCTGTTGATCCTTGGTGAAGTTACATAAGACAATGTTTGTCTTTCTGTCTCGGAGATGAATGCCGTGCTGAGAAGCAAAATAAATACATTTCCAAATGTGAAATTTCTATTGACCCACATGAAGACTGCAAACGAGTCTAAAAATATTCTCATTGTATCTTCATTTAATAGATATGCGATGTTTGACTACGTCTGCAAGACTCCGACAAAACAAGGATTTAATGAAATGGGAGTGGATATAAAAAAACGGTTTAAAAGCAAGTTGGCCAATCAAAATGGCGATTTAGAGCACGTAATTGACAATGATGTTTATGGAGAATTTCCTGTGTCAGCTTCTTGTCAGTTTTAATAGCAGTCATTCCACAACAGACGTCTTGTCTATTGTTTTTTGAGTCAGTACTGTTTGGTACTCATTAAATGTCTATTTATTATAATCATAAAAAAATCAGTTTCGAAAATTTAAATGTGGTGATGGTAGTTTTGAAATCTACATTAGTGTGATATTGTTTGAAAACAATGCCATGGTCATAGATGAAAAAAATGACACCACCATGTTGTGCATGATATGAATGTCAGTTCCAAGTGTAGTTGTTCTTTGAATGATGGCAGAAGCTATATAAAATTCTTTACTTCTCCATAGTCAATTTATTAACTTGAAATTTAATTTTGTTTTCTTTATTTCATGTTAAGGACAAATATTGCTGCAATTTTGATATATATATATAGAAGCATATTTGGTGTCAAGCTTCATGAAGGGCGTTATGAGGAAACCACACTGTATCTTAGTTTATTTCATGATATTGCAGTACATCATAAATGTAATTTCTGTAATGCATTGCCGCAAAAGAATTTGTGAGTAGGAACACGCACGAAATCTTTTCAGATGCATTTGTCAAGAACATGAAAATGCAGTATGTAATTTACAAATTCATTATCATATTACATGTCTCCGAAAACCAAATATAGGAGTAAACATGTATTAGAATGCTGTATATTAGAGATAATTCAGTGTTCAAAATATTCTGCACAAAATAAACATACATTTATAAAAATGTAGTCGGACATGCAATGTACTGTTTGTTCAAACTCAAAAATAGTTGAATGACGTATGAAAAACGACAAGTGTCCTCGATCTGCAAACTGGTTGCTAAACATTGCCTAACTGAAACATGAAACATAGGGTTTTGATATAACTTCCAGCTATGTTGTTCCAGCAATTTTGCATAAATGTATAAAATTAGAATTTTGGAAGGGCCTAACTTTCTCTATTAAGTGGAATATTTTATTTTTGAGCATTGCACATATCCAGTTTGTTTTCGTTTTATGCACAATAGTGTTGTCACATTATATATTCTACTCGGTCCACTCCAACATGCGAAATACTGTTAGTCACCATCATTGAATCCATCTCTTCAAGCGTGAACTAGATTAAAATCTAAAGTGTACAAAGCCTCATTTTTTGATAAGCTTGTTGCCCATGCGCCACATTTATCTGCATTTAGGTGGAGTTTCATCTCCTAACTGCATGGTTACCCTCGCATTTACCTTGTAATTTCAACAAGTTTACTTGTCCAAGGGTAACATTAGAAAACAAAATGCTTTTGAATATATGCTTTTTTTGCATATACAATTTCGGACACTGCGTCGCCTCGGTCGCAACCAACATATTCTTAAACATGCCCATTTTTGATTAAATCTACGGATGGACGCACATAAATACAGTTGTGGAAATTATAGCATTAAAAAGTGGAGATTGAAAGGAGTTTTTTTTACTTTAATTTGTATGAGGCAAATTTACTTGCCCAGATGGTTGCTTAGCAACGGCGCTTCGATCTCTCAGTTAGCCAAGAATAGATGTTGAGCTGGCGCCGCGGCAAGTCTAAACCCATGTTGCTTTTAAGCTGGCGAATTTGATATATCGCCTATTTAAATTTATTATACTCTAGCTTGTTGCTATTTCCTGAGTAAAAAGGTGGCCTATTGAATCTAAATTGACTTGTTTGGTTTTACGAAACAAAGAGACCTGGGTTGGAGCTGAATTGCTTTTCTATTGCCCTTTAGTTTTTTGGAATCGGGCCTGCTTACTATTTCCCCTCAGTATCCAACGTGCCTATGGAGAATATGAACATTTAGAATGTTATTTTTGGGATACCTTTAGGGGATTAATTGTTCGTAGTGTCGAAGATAACTACATGAATTCTCTCGTAGAAAGGCTGAAAAGCAAATAACCCACTTGCTTCAATAATAGCTGGAAAATTGCTTTTCTACTCAGCAAAATTTGTATATATTTTGGAAAGCAATTTTATATGTAACGTGATTTATATTATGTGCGACGGAATACATATATTTAGAGGTATGAAGACGTATTTAAATATTCAGTATCCAAACGCAATACAGAAAACAGTTACTGAAAGGCAACTGAAGCATGATGCTTTAAATATATTGTGCGACTAATTATTTTTCTGAAAATGTTTGATCTTCTTATTATGTAAATGGAGACTTGCTACTGAGGCTTGCGTGATGGAAGTCGCTTAAGTGCTGTAATGTACATGCTTTTTTACCGAAATGATAGAATCTTGCTCGAAGCAGTAGTTGAATTAATTTTCATGATTGTTTCCATGTAAGGATTTAATGAATGAAGATATTACAGAGGCATGTCATCTAAAAAGTCTTTGGTAGGCTCATGTGGCATAGATGCATTAAAAGCAGCAAATGATATGATAAGCTTGTGACAAAAATGCGATAAAAATTGTGTCCTACAGAGACATTTTGCACGGTTAGGGGCGTTTTATTTTATGTTGGAATTGTTTAACACATACTTGTCTAGAGTTGAGTGAATGCTTAAAATTTATTCAAAATTATGGTTCGTGTTTGCATCAGAAGGTCTTATCCTGCAGAGAAACTTGTTAAAATGCGTATATGCTCTGTCCTGCTGTATACATTTATTGAGAATGACGTTTTGCAAAAAATGTTAAGTTGTTTCTGATTATTGCGAAATTTTTTAGTTCATAAACAAGGTTATGTTTTTGTGAAGCTACTCATGCCAAAATACACGAAATTTAACGTAGCATCAAATAATGCGCGTATTGCATACGTTTTTATATATACAAATCAACTATTTTAGTCCTACAAAGAGAATAATATTCATAAATTTTCCACGATTATGTCTGTAGTTGAAATTTATGAGATTTACAGTTTGTTATAATTCGTTTCATAAAGTATAGGCCTCTTGGCAAATAATTCTTATTTTATTGTCTATATATTTATCTTTGTACTATTCGTATACAGTATATACAGAAATCTATCTATACAAGTACGTTTTAACTCTTAGACAGAAAAAGGGCAAATGGCGTCAGTCTTAAAGTTATAACCACATGTACACTGCAAGTAAACTCACTTTGTAACAAAAATGTTTGATTTACATTCGTTTTATTTATTCAGAGAAAGCACTTGAAATTCTTTTTCTATGATACAGTATAAAAAATTGTAAACCTGCTATAGCGTAGAATGCTTTTTACAAACATTCTTAAAATGTATGTGATGTCAGTGTAGATAAAATACCCTCATATCTGTTTATAAACGTTGGTTGCAAAAGACTGCTTGTATTCAGTTAATTTTTGTTTTTACTCTGTAATATGTACTATTATATATATACAAAATGAACATGAAGACTTAGATTTATTGAAATTCCATGAACAAACTTGAGATTCACATTGAAAATAAAGTTTTCAACATAGCATTAATGAATCAATTTAGTATTTTAAAATTAAAAGCGCATTATTTTATGAGTAATTTCGTGTAAAACGAAAGTGTATACAATTATACTTACAAGACAAGAAATACTGGAGTTACCCTAAACACGTGTTCCACCTGCCAGATGTAAACATCATCAAAAGTACATGGACATGAATCCGTATGCCCCATTTGTAACTAACTATCCCGTCCCAAATGATGTTATTTTCAAGGATTTTTTTTCTGTGAAATATGTCTGCTTCGCAGTTTAATTAGTTTTCTACCCTTCATGCGTGACGTTTTAAGACAGCATTTTGGCGTTTTTAAAACTTGTAAAAGTTTTTATGGAGATATAAAGGCATGAAATGTTCGTGGCGTAATTTTGTTATCGTGTTTGTGTGCCGCATTAGCCGTGTTTGGCGAGAGAAATTTGCCATCCTATTGAACACGTGTGACGTTCGCGTGGAACATGTGTTGACAGAGGAGGGTGTTTATGGAGATAGATTTGCTTACCCAGCCCAGCCTTGGTTTCATATTACACAAAAGCACCTTGTATCGAAAGCCATTCAATGTATTATTAGCACTGGATGACTTCGTTTATTGCATAACATAACGAGCGCCATCAATGCGCCAACTGGGGCAATGTCAGAACGAGTGCCGTGACGCAAGCCGACCACCCATGTAGGCCCATACAATCCAAGGGTGTAGAACATTGCTCAAATTAGGTCAAAAACACGTAGTAGAGCATAGGACTTCTAGTAGCACCAAGGCAACGACTTATACATTGATCTTGCTGGATTGAGCAATTACCTAATGAACGTGTGATTTACTACCGTTTTTGACATATATGAAACCCTAAGCAACCTATGGGAACACGACAACGTTGAAAATGTTGGAAAATTACTGAAAATTTCACAAAACACGCTGTCTCAAAATAAATTTCAATTTATTTTCCAACATGCATTTGCTAATTGGAATTCATTGCAATCTTAAGAAATGCCTCTCCACTGCATGCAGTCAACATACGGCAACAATGTTGATTAACATGGTTTGCTGAAACAAATTTAGAAAAAAAATTTGCCTACTGTAATATTTGTGCAAACTTATGACGTTTTTTGTTACCATACCATGGTTTCGTCAATTGGAAGGCAATCCAGGTCAAAGGGAAAAAATGTTGCCACTTTACTGCGCATGCTCAGTCATATAAGTATATACAGCCTTGGTAGAAGCGTCATAAACTGGACGCGTTTGTTGACTGATTCTGTCTACTTTTTGATAGGCAGGTCAGCATTCATCAACATGTTGACGAAATACATTGTTTCAGGTTTGTCTTGAGCGTTTTTATGTTTGGAGTTTACATGTTGAATGTTGAATGTTGATTGCAGTGGAGACGCGTAAACGAGCTAATAGTAAATTGTTAGATTTTCTAATAATTGATCAGATATATTTTGTGTTCTAAGTAAAAAATGTCTAAAATATCCAGGGTTTATCTTCCAATTTGCTAAAAAGCGACTTAGTGTATTCTCATTACTATTTTGCATCAAAACTTCCAAATATTTGCATACAATGTTTGTTATAACGGTATTACCACTATAATTATTGCAGTAAATTGTACAGTTTGACTGCTGTTAAATTTATAATATGGTAAAGTAATTTAACCAAGCTGTGTATTGTATATTTTAATATGAATAATTTAATAGCTTTATCTACATTTCCATTTATATTAATTAGAACATTTACTTCGAATGCAGTTGGATAACTAAAAACTAAGCCTTACTGAAGTAACATGAATTGAGGTCTGTGTTCATTTGACCCAGTGGCAGAGACGTGGCGCTTGCTACTGACCTTTTGAATATGTGAACTACAGCACACTTAAATGCAGTGATGTGTGGGATTAAATGAGGATCTGCAACATGACCTTTTATGCTTTCGCTGTCGTTTTTCGTGATAAACTATGAAGCATGATGTTGAGTTAGTCTGACCAAATTTAATTGAGAAATACGTAAAAGGCAGTACTTTATGTATGGAGATTTCATACAGCCATTTCATAGGCATTTTTATTTAACAAAACATTTGGCATCAAACATAAAGGAAACGATGTGTTACAATTGCATTCACTATATGTTCTTAGTGTTCTAGTAGTCTAATATTATTTCAAAGTTGGAATTGCAAGGGGATATGGCGAGCGACAGTTTCTTTTTATTGGTTGATTTTTTTTATATTAAATTCAATAGGAGTTTAGGCTTACACGATCATTTTTCATCATTTCAACCCAGTGCATCAGAGTAATGGATTTTAAAACTGATTTCTTCAGTCTTTATGGCCTTTACAATGTGGCTTCTATAAAGAAGGAAAACTTCATACTGGGGAAAACCGCAATAAATCATGTTTTGAGGAAATAGTAACGAGCTGCATGTAAAGAGAACTTTACTTTTTCCATTTAAATTGTTTTTATCAAACAAATATTTCACCAACAGCTGTTTTTCAATCAGCATTTCAGATATATATCAATCAGGTTGTTTATTGGGCTCAGCAGTAAGACACATTCATAAAGGTAGAGAGAGGAAATTTTTTTTACATTAAATATCCCCATGGGTCTACATGAGGTTGGCAAGATGCAGGTTCAATCAAATAAAATGATTAATCAGACGTTGAGATGCGTGCGATTTAATGCCACTGCAGTGCAGTATTGAAAAAAAATTGAAAAAAATACTTTTCAATTGGAAACTTAATTATGCTTATCATTAACATCGTAAAAGAGTGCGTTTTAGCCATCTAAACTTTAGTTTTACCAGAACTTATTTCTACACGCATTGCATGCATGCAGTTAATGAGCCTATGAATGGTAACTTGTCTGTCGTTGATTGATGCTAATAGCATTGTCCATTGTACAAGAAAATGGCCTATGGCATGATCTAAATAATAATGGAACTGAATAATCAATCATATTTGATTTTTATCGTTAAATGCACGCATACCTAAATTATATGCTACCAAATAAAAAACGAATGTTTAATTTTCTAGCCTTCAAATTGTGAAATCCACTCAACATTTTTAGCATTAATGCACATATTGCACATTTTTATGCAGATATAGGCTATACACTTTAGAAATGCCTCATAATTATACATTATATTACATGTTTCGTATAGTTATACAGTTAGTATGTTGCATTGTACATGTTTTTTATAATTGCTATACATCTTACATGTTATTCAGATGTGTCATGTTATACAAAAAGAGTTGCATAAAATTTGGCAAATACAGCAAAACTCTACAAAATTCCAAATGTAACTAGTGTTAAATCTAATTTCTAATTTGTGGTTAATCTGTTCATTGTGACAAATAAGTACTAATGTCTCGACTTACGACCTCTAACACTGTCTCGACTTACGACTTCTACCACTGTCTCGACTTTCGACCTCTACCACTGTCTCGACTTACGACCTCTACCACTAACGTGTATTCTCCACGTTATACTCAAATATACCCAACATACTCAATTGCATTTGTAATCATAATGTCTGATTATCTTAATACTCAAACCTATAAATTTTTCTTCCCCATACAAACTAGGTGGATTAATAATAAATTAGAATTGAGGTTAAGTCGTTGCTAATTAAATCCCTTTACCCTTACTGTTTCTATGAGTGGCTCAGCAGCATTTCTTCTCTCCCATTGTTAAGTTTCCCAGAACTTCAGATATTTCTTTCTTGTAGTACTTTTTCATTGTTCTGCTTGTTAGACATTCAAAGAATGGATTATTTCAGTCAAGCACGCATTTTAATTATGAATTTATCCCTGTAGGATAACTAGAAAGAAGAAAGAAATAGGATGTGAGAGACATTGAAATTGTAATAACCCTCTAATCTTCTAATTTCCTACGATTAGTTGGACACATTAGACGATAAGTCCATGATTTTACAGCCTATAAAATGAAGATATTTTTAGAAATTTTTAATGAGATGCGCACAGTAGGGTTTTTGTTTTTGGGAATATTGTTACTCCTATCTATCGAGTTTTACTAAAGGAGCTCTTTTTAAAATTTATATTACAATCATGGGGCCTTAGGATATTTTTGTTACTGTCATGCAATATATGTTTTCTAACAATCATCTGATGTATCATCGAGCTTACATAAACTTGTATTGAATATGATTTTTTAATCTACTATACACTTTTTTTGTCGCTATTTTTAGTCTTCTACGTTGGATTTTGGCATACTAAAGTTGCGCAATTTTGGTAATGATTTAATGAAATTTATTTAATATGTAAAGCAAACATAACTTAAGTTTCTGTACTAATTAGCATACGTTATGAAACATGAGGTAAAAATGAATAAAATTTTAATTCATTAAATTCCCGGTGGAAAACATTATATGTGGCACATATATGAATGTACTGTACATGAGGAATGTCATATACAGTGGAAGCTCGGCTAACGAACGTCTCTGTTTACGAACGATTCGGTTTAAGAACACATGCTGTTTCGCTTTACGAATGATGCTTCAGTTTACGGACACATTTCTCTGGACCACCGATCAAAGGTCCGAGTTTCTGCAATTTTTTTACTAGTTTCAGCAGAACATCTTTGTTACTAAAGTTTTACTAAAGACAGGTAACCTAAAAAATGTTATAATTTTGAAGGAATTAAATTAAAATCGATGTTAGTTTAAGGATATAGTCGACATTGCAAATATGGACAAAGAACGCATTATTTGGAAATTTGTTTCGGTTAACGAACTTTTCGGTACACGAACAGGGTCGAGGAACGAATTTAGTTTGTAAACCGAGCTTTCCACTGTATTTGTCGTTTAGTCAAGATTTGTTGAAATTTGTGCTTTCCCAAAGAAAAAATCCTTTACATATTCTGGAATGGTCTCAACTGGTTGCTAGACCTCCTAATCCTGAAATAGGAAAGTTTTTTCCTTGGGTCATTCCTTGGTAAATTAATTTATTTAATTGAACAGTGCAAACAATGTGTAAATCACAAATTCTTTATTTGTCTAGATCAACTGTTTGGGAATCTTAGTTAACTTCAATCGAAAATAAATATCTTTGTTTTAATGCGCAATTTCCATTATTATCGCGCTTTAAAACTTGTTTTATGACCAAATAACGTTAAGAAAGACGTGCACAGCCGACGATAGATATATGGGCACTTTAACACATGTTTAAACAATCCAATTGAGTGTCGATTCAATTACACTTTTTCCTCTATGGAGACCAGCTTACTTCTGTATGCTTTCAACGAGTAAGATTACTAAGTTTTCGTAGTGCAAAGTAAGATTATTTTTCCACGTATATTAATAGTACGTTTCCTGCAGGGCTTCAACGAGATAATGAATAACATAAGAAATCACCGAGAAGGGTATTCCTTCCACCATTTGCTGTTTCCCTGTGCAAATACAGAATAATGTGCATTATTTGCCAGATTAAAAAAAGTCATTTGCATTTATATTGTAATGACTCCCAACGCTTTATAGTTTTTGTTATTGTCACGAATGCATTTTCTTTTAAAAAAAAGCCATCAAGAACTCATTTTATTTGGTTTGGATTCCGGATAATGGGGCCATATCTTGGGGGAATTGAATTGAGGTCCTATTGTGTGACTTGTCTTATAAACCATTGTTTAATGGATTCGTGGGAAAACTGTATGTGGAATCGTACGTGCTATATGCATATACTTATTCTTTGAATATCTGTCTATACAGGGTGGCCACAAAAAAGAATCAACTTTTTCATCAATTCGTAATTTTTTTCTTTTTTAATCAAAGTAAATCCAATTTTGCACAAATATAGGCAACAAAAGTACGAACAAAACAGCTGTTTCAATTTGTACTCAGTGTCCTTCATTCACTGCAACACATACCTGGAGACCCTTGCGCGCCATTGGGCAATTGACGAGTCCATTTCTGTTTGATCAAGTTCATCCCAAGAGGCCAGAATTCGGTGTCTTAACTCTTTGACATCACGAATCTTTGTTCGGTACACTTTTTGCACCAAGTTCCCCCAGATATACTGTATTTTCGGACTTGTGTTCCATTAAGATGGTGCATCAGAATACACTGCTCAAGAAACTGTTCAACTTCTCCATCTAGAGACTCCAGATGAGTACAAATTGAAGTAGCTGCTTTGTTCGTAGTTTGTTTTTTGCATTTGTAAAAATTGGGTTTACTTTGATTAAAAAACAAAAAAAGTTCCGAATTTATGAAAAAAGTTCCCCTTGTTTTGTGGCCACTCTGTATGCTCAGATGTATCCAATTTTTGTTCTCCCAAATGTTTTTTTCTTCCCCGTACATGTATAGGCTATTTTCTTGTCCACGCTTTCGGTTGTTTGTCTTAATCTACAGTGGTCCTGGTCCCATTATCCAGAATGCATTTTATATCATTTCATAACCTTGGATATAGTTTCGCCCTAGAAACTGCTGAAGCGTGACGGTTGTTAAGTGTGTTTTTCTTAAAGATGACCAGTCTTTCCCTATCCCAGTTTAGGGCAGTGGTCACTTCTTCGAACTTCACGAGCTTAAAGAGCACATTGGGCCTGATGCTGTTTACTGTATAATTCAATATTTACCGAAGGAAATCGATGAAATAATCCCCCAATTCCGTATGGCTACTTTCATGGCGGTTAGATCAATAATGCCGGTGAAAACAACAGCAAGTCAAGCATGTTTCAGTTAGCGGTCATCCCTCCATCCATCCATGCAATGGCCATGTTTTGACTTAATCTGTGTGAAATTGGTAATCGCCATCCTATATATATATATATATATATATACTTCTGGACACGTGTGACAAATTATTCCCATCGTCAGCTTCAAGTTTATTTCAATAACTACATGGGAAGAATTTTACTTTTAAATTATTATGCAACCTTAAGCCATGTTTCACAAAACTATGGAAATTGTATTTGCCCATCCATGCAATATTTACAATTTTATTGACCAATATTGATTAAATAGTACGTCATTCTCCTTATTTTACATGCAATAGGAAGAAATGGATAAATTTATCACCTTATCCTTTTCTTATCTATAGAGTGCGTGAACAATTTAACGTTTTTCAGTAAAACCATTTTGTTTTGGACCAATATTAATGTCTCATTTAACAAGTTCCGAATCTTGACAAAGTTATTTCACAAATTCCTTACATTTTATACTGCAATTTCATACAATGCTTTAAATAAAATGTTAACATTAACCCACATTTATCTTTTATAATGTCAGATTAGACAATACCTGGCGTAATTTCATGTCCATAATATTTCTTGGTATGATAGAAAATTGTCACATATATGGGAAATGCCATATATGGTATACTTGTCGGCCCGCTTATCTGTACTTTTCCCCCTTATAATGTTTAATTCATTAGATCCAGAGACAAAAATCTATTTACAAGGTCTATTAATGTTATGACCCGGAGCACTTACTTGATTTTCATGTATAAATGTTTCCAAGTGTAATTAAAATTAGAGCCTTTATAGGAAGTGTATTCAGCATTCCTTGTACATCAGAACAAGCACTTAAGTTCAGCATAAGACTGTGTCGTCTAGCTTGTACTTTCCTATTTTTTTGTTGTCTTATGTCTATTGCATTTCTTTGTTGTTTCTGTGGGCTCTTCAGTCAAGCAATCAATATTTTAAAGAAACGCAATTATCTGACACTGTCCAATCATTATTTTTATAAGTGTTGGTACGTTATAGCTTATACATCTTCTCATGGATGATTTCCTGATAGTTGTCTGACGTAATTTCTGGATTATATCAATTCGTTATTTTTTTGGAATTTGACAAATATTAAAAAACCTAACTCTAGCTTCTACGTTTGAAACATTATTTTCGAATTTTTGTTAGAAACATTGTTTTTATAACGTTTTGCACTTGTTTTAAAATTTTAAAGGCTAACATTCCTTGACCATAATCCAACTGTTTAGATCAAATATACTGAAAAAAATAATGGCATGGCATCATGTATTTCATATCTAAAAAATTTCGAATTTGAACTTAGGTTTTCGTCTTTATAATGTGTTTATGAAAGAAGAACTCAGCGTTAAAATTGGTATGACGTGAAACTCAAGATAGCGCTGCTTCTTTAATCTTTTTTTCAGGGATTAAAGATTTAGAACTTATTAACTTAAGTACTGTGTTGAACTTCGGCAAATTGATTGAAAATTCATACTTTTTGTGAGAGATGGTGTACTTCGTTGCATGAAAAATGAAGCATTTTTGCTATTAATAATTGACGCGAACATTAAGGTAGTTGGTCCTGGCTACGAACAGCTATATATTGAACATGGATTTAAACAGAAGGGATGTAAAACAACCATTCACGCCGATAAACAATTAATTCAGGATAAAAACATTGAGATTACGTTAATGCCATCAGTGGTGATGCGAATTCACCCTCTGGATACACTCAGATTAGTCCAACTTCAAAGTTTCAAACTCTGTTACTACGCTCTTTTTACGATGCCCACTACGTACACCACTACGTAGTTGGCTAGATGTAGTGTCTAATATAACCAGACTTAGCTGCTTTTTCTACTGGCTATACCTTATTGGCTGAAAAATCAATTATCTTTAGCCAATTAGGCGCAGGTATCCTCAATAGTAAATTAAGCAGAAATTTGAGATTCGAGACGTTATTGGTGGCTCTTGTTATCCAAAAGCGCAAATGTGTCATCAGAGACATCAATTGCACAACCCTATTGTCTCCAATTAATTTCTAACATGCAATAATAACACTAAAATTTCGTTGAAGTGGTTACAGTGTTTATATATGCGAACATGCAAGTACCCATTTGAAACTTTGAGGCTCAATGTAACGTGAAAAACACATTTTAATACTTCTGAGTTTAAGTATAGCATTTTGAGAATAAATAATCAATTTACAGACAACAACATGTTCATGTTTTCGAAGTGGACTTTCTTAAAGGCATAGTTGATATTCGATTGCAGATGCACTAATTGTTCTTTTATTCGTATAAAAGACTTTCTGAATTTTCACCCTAACATTTGTTGGGTCATTAACGTGTATTATTAACAAAACATTTGGCATCAAACGTGAAGAAATCGATGTGTGGAATTGCAAGGGGATACAGCGAGCGACAGTTTGTTTTTATCGATGTCCATATGGGTATCTACATATCGATAAACAAATCGTTATGCACATATCGATGTAGACATTGATATGCATTTATCGATTTAAACATCAATATACCCATATCGACATGCACATCGATATACACTTTGATAGAAACATCGATATGCTAATGTCGCTATACACATCGATATGGCCTTATCGATATAAACATCGACATGTCCCTATCGATACACACATCGACATGTCCCTATCGATACACACATCGACATGTCCATATCGATACACACATCGGCATGTCTATATCGATACACACATCAGCATGTCTATATCGATATACATGCGCGTGGACATGCCCATATCGATATACACATTGGAAACAAGTTTAATGCTGTTTGTATCTTTCTCGAGTTGGAAATGCCTGAAATTATTTCATGGAATGCACGTTGCTTAAAGTACCAATGATGTGATGACCGAGCTACATGGTCAACAGAATTGGAACTGTTCTAATGTGCGACTCTGCAACATTGTAACTTTGAAGCCCTTTTGATCAACAAGGCATAAGTTTGCCATGAAACCTAATTCGCGTATTTCTCTAGCTGTGATAGAAGGGTTATTTGCTCTTTTCATGTACTCTTAATTCTACTAGAAATATATGTGCACTGTTGATTTATGCCTGGCATCCTTCGGTCAAGAAAATCCTTTTATAAGAGTCGGTAATTCCAGTTTTAGCAGCCGTTATTCCTCCTCCACTAACCAGATGCTGTTGATAGCCATTGACGTCGCGACTCTGCCTAGAAATCGAATTAACGCGGTTATTCTTGCATGGCAAGGAAAATCTACCAAAGCAATTTCTTGTAAATTGATTTCTTGTTTGAACAGAAAATGCAAATACAAGCATACACAGTGCGCCTAACGAGCGTTTTGTGTTTTCAATATAAAGTGAAAAACTTGGATAAGTGCAATCAAGGTTCTCAAACACATTACACTTGGTGCTTCACATTGTCTCATCTCCTTTATTAACTGTGGTCACGTTGTGGCTGATAATCCTAGCCGAAACCCGATTCGGCTAAATATTTCACCATATTCGCTTGGATGTCGCCAGGCAACATCCGCAAACTCGCGTTTCTAAGTATGATACATGCATAAATGTTAACGGCGCTATTGCCAGTAAATACCTTGTAAACATGCCATGTGTTCCATAATAAAATTCAAAACACCATTGTTATAACGACGCTTCATGTAAACGACACCGGGCAGGTGGCATTCAGGAAACATTCACTTTTTATGAATTTCCTGTCATGCACAAAATGCACCGGTCCTCACGCTTGCGCATGTAAATTAATTCTATTGTTAGTATCATTATTATAATCCATCACGTGACCATTTATATAATCACTAAAATGTTTCCATTGGGGGATAATTAAGTGTAAATATCTTTAAGCTTATTATTTTTAACTAGAGGTACAGTGTAATATTATTGGTGTTTTTGTACTTGAGATAAGGAAGGAATAAATGAAAATAGAATAGGATTAATTTATTTTCCAAGCATATCTAATTAGAAATAAAAATAATCCAACAGGGTTAGTTTCTTCTTACAGTCTTGCATAAGATAGATGATAGCGTTTTCATCAGAAGGGGAAATAATTCTAATCTAATTTAATTAAGATGGCCAAGGACTCCCAAGTAGTGCTTAGAATGCTAAATCGATCTACAGTATACTGTATGTCATTGACGCTCCTGTTAAAACAAAGCACGAGTTTAGAATAAAGAGGATTATGGGCTCACTTAGATGGGTCTACCTATTAAACCCGCTGTGTACACGAATGCATATCATTAGAATTAAATCTCTCGTTTAATAAAAAACAACTAGAAGTTGGAGATAAACAATTGAGTAAGTAGCTGGAAGAAGCATTCATGCCATAATAATACTTGACGTCAAGATTGGCTTATAATAATCGTGTATTGTTTGCAATGCATAGAACATCACAGTTAGCCATATTACATATGAAAGGATTGTGTGGTGTACATCTGTTTATAGGGAATTTTCTAGAAACTGCTGTTACATGTATACTACATGGGTATTGTTCACGCCTAAAGCGCTAGTGCTTAAAGCTTTTATTAAAATTCCATAGGTATTATCTTGATATGACATGCCTTGTTTTTACTATCTTAGGGGATATTTAAATTATTCAGTTTCTGTTTTATTGTGTTGCCAATATATTTTTTATTGTAAACACTAACAATACAATATGAAAACATTTTATAGTGTAACGTACGTTCCTTTATATTTATAGTTAGAATATTCAATGGCGTTTCAAAAAGAACCGCGATATGTTTTTTTGAGTAAAACGAAAAATTACTGTGCTAGGCAATTTTTGAAACTGTTTCCGGAGAAAGGTGCTAACTTTGAACACGAATTGAAATAGGGAATTTATTTGTATCCTGTTTAAGTTGAAATAGGGAATTTATTTGTATCCTGTTTAAGTACACATGTACAAATTTTGAATAAATTCAATTAACAAATAACCATTTTATGATTTTTATAAAGTTAGCTTTACTTTTTATTGACCCACCCTGTTCATGAAATGTCCTGTGGGAGCTAAACCTATCTAGCAAATTACTTTGTTTGGGACATATATTGTAAATAAACCTAAAAAACTTGTAAATTGTTTTTGACGAACAATTTACACGGTGTTGCAGCGGATGGAGGACACTTTGTGTACAAATTGAAATAGCTGTTTCGTTCGTACGTTTGTTGCCTAAGTATATTTTACTTTGATTAAAAAACAAAAAAGTTACGAATTTATGAATTATCAACTATTTGTTCGATATTTCGAGATCAGTTTTAAAATGGCTGCATAATGGATCTTTAAATAAAAATGAAATGAATCTTAGTTAGATTTGGATTGTTTTCTATAAACGAAGGATGAATAATTAGATTCACCAAAAATTAACCTTTGTTAAACCACAATGGATCTCGAGCCATGTTAAAATTAACTATCATAATTATAATAATTGCAAAAAGTTATGCAAAAACTTGAGTATATTGGGCCATTAATAGAGGCCCCCTTTATTAGCTCGATACATAATTGAACACATTTATTAAATATGGCTCTTCTAGATTACAGGAATTTTTTATGCAAAATGCATGAACAGTAGCCTACATTCATGTATGCAAATCAGGTGAATGTGAGGGTAAAACAGTGCTGCTTCATACTATACTACGGCATCCCTCTGTTTTATTTTTTTTTCGTATTTTTGAGTTGCACGCTTGCATGCATTTTGAATAAGGTTGAGGATTGCATTTTTTCTTCCTTAGAATTTCCATTCCATTGAAGCCGTTTCTTGCGCAACTTAACACCCTGTCGTTTTCCTTTCATAACCTTATGTTTTCATTACTCTTTGAAGGAATTTGCCTTCATCGTCGAATCTATCAACATTTGTCTTCTGCCTGCATTGTCTGATATATCTTTACACGACGGCGTTCAGACTATTTTTCATCCTGGAGTCGTGAAAAACTTGAATTGTTTGACATAGCAAGTCAAGTTGTAAAATGCACTCGCTCCAGATGGCGGTTGCGCCACTTCTGATATGGTCTCATAAATCCTTAAACAGTCATGTCTGCGCCCTGTGCTAGTATTTGGCAAAAAAACATTTCAATATTCGTATACTTGTCAATTTTATGTATACTTGTATATGTTGAGATGAACTGTGCTTTTCCTTTACATGTTGGTATTGTAAGAGAATTTTGTGATTTGGTATCATTATACCTTAACACTCGAATGCTCAAGTTGGCTCACTTACATAAAATCGTTGGGTCTTGTATACGCTATAATAACCTTTGAATGGGCATATAGTGTATATGGTTCGTATATATTAAGAATAAAGTACATGTACATAGTATTTGACCCAACATGGTCATACATGTACTTATAATGCTAATTATGTACAGATATATCCAATTTCTGGTCTAGCATTGTATAGAATAAGTTGTATACTGTATTGCATGTCTAGACATGACTTATAAACCTTCTTAGTAAGTTTTTGGTAAACATTTGCTTGTACGTACTTACCAGTTTACTGTACCTGTATGTAGATCTGACTCGTGCTCATTTATTTCAAATATGCATTGTGTTTTTTAAATTTTAGGCAATTTAAAGTTATTTTGGCAAGAACATTAAACTTTCACTGAGGATCCACGTTTATTTTTAAACGTGGATCCTCAGTAAAAGTTAAATGTTATTTGAAAAGTGAAAGTTGTTTTATGAAAGATTTAATGCAAGTTTTTATATATAAATATTTTCATATACATAAAACATGATGAAAATTCTAAATGCGCCCTTATAAAAACATGAGCTTTGTTTGTCTAAACTTATGTGAAATCTAAGCTTGTTCTGGATATGATATTGTTGGCAAAATCTGTTACTTTACGCAAGAAAATATACATTCTAAGCATTTACAGTGCTATCTTACTCACGTTACTATCACATCCAAGGATGATAGTAAACAAATAATGCAAACAGATTTGCCTTATGATGCTTATCTCACATAAAACTTGTATGCATGCTGACAATTTCAGTATCTAGAAATATTGCTTATATCCCTAAGACGATGCTGATGCCAACAAGATTGACTACATGTTAGACTAACGCAAGGGCATTTTTTGTTTCTTGAGATCATCTACGCAGGAGACCATAACCCAAGTATACACAAAGCCGAATTGAGAAATGGTTAAGTTACACCAGGCAAATATAATAAAGTTTAAAGATACACACATCACTGTAATCCACATAAAAGTCAATTGTCCTATTGAAGCAATAAAAAGTTTTAAGTTGCTATGTTGAGACAAGACGGAAAAAGCCCAATCTCAAGAGACGCCAGAAAACAACTTTTCCTTGGAGGGGGGTATAGTTTTATTAGTTGTGCAATACAAGAGATAACTATAGTTGGGAATCAACGAGGCTTCTGTAAAAACATTTCAAAAGTTTTTTTTTTAGTTTTTCAACTTTTGGAAAAAGGATTCTCAAAATTTTCATACGAGTGGCATAAGTAAAACGAATCGTAGAACTGACTTATAAAGAAACAATATATTGATTTTTAAACACCCCTCCAAATAGTTCAGTGAACGAAAAATGATGGGATCAGGGCGTTAACGTAGTGCCATCTGTTAGGAACATCTGGTACGATTTTCTTCATCCTTAGTGCACCATATATGAAATTGTCTCACTAATTATGTTTTGCATATCTTCATTAAATATTTGATATAAGCTAAAGCTGGTAGCAAGGGCAGCTGTTCAATTATTATGCATTAGAAATTCAAATATCTTAAAAAGCAATATTTAAAAATCAACCAACAGACCTACACAAGTTTGTATATCATTTTCTTATGTTTTGTGGACAGAATTCAAGTTGTCTTCATGTTGTCTTCATGGTGTCAAAAAATGTCAAAAGAAGCCCGAAAATACCCTGACATCAAAGATATCGAAAAGGGTCAAGAGTGGATTTATAAAAGTTGTGCTCCAAATTTAATAAACGGTGTCGAATGTTTTTAAATTGTTAAATAAACCCACAAACACCCTGAAATTAAAGGTATCAAAAAGGGCCAAGTGTAGATTTATAAATTTCAACATTGTAGTTAATCTTGGAAAAAAAATTATATGGGCTTGAACTCCAAAATTGTATTCTAATGATAATAAACAGTGTTAAATGTTATTTTTAAAATGTCAAATAAACCCACAAACACTCAGAAAATAAAGATATAAAAAAAAGTCAATTATGGATTTACATACATGTTGACAATGTCATTATTCTTGGAAAAGCTTTATATGGGCTTGAAGGTGTCATATACTGCATCCACATCCATACGTGGCTCATGGAATTCTCTGGAATTTACAAATGCTGATCAAGTTATGTTTCATGGATATATTCAGAATGTGTGACGCACCAACTTCTAAAGCTCATGCCTGAATTGATAAACGAATGCAATCCACGAATTTAATTTCCTATTCGTGCAATTGGCCCTAGCCACCCTCCTCCATTAAAACGATAAAGGGATTAGGAGCGATTTAGGGTATTGGATGCTTATAGTTATCTATTCAACGGTTTAATCTCTAACAAAAGCCCACGTACATGATACTGTGCTCAAACTACCTAAAATGACATAAATTGAGACCTTTATTGAAATCATTTGATATACTGTAGTCAGATAATTGGGATGTTATATCAGTGAAATGGATTTGGACGTCGACCTTTCTGACTTCTTTCTATGGAAATGTTTTTCATCTCATATGTGACTCATGGAATCGCCCATGAGTTTAGGTAAGGTTTTTCGTTGATCTGTTCAGTCATTGCAATCAGTAAGGAAAAGGGTTGCCATGTTGAATTCATTGTTTGCAATCTTCCAGAAAAGTGTTTTTAAGATTTTTTCAACTGCATCAAAAATGGAGCTAAGAACAAACTAAAATACTTATGTCGTGGTCTAAATCTTAAAATTAAGTTGGAGCTACGATTTTTGGAAAGCTGGAGGACTTTGGAGCTTGAGGACTCGGCCAACTGTCACATTTACCCGTTTGTAAGAAAGGAATACCTTAAACGAAATTTTTCTTATGATTCCTGTTGCGAGGGCTGTCAGAAATGGTGACTTTGACTTTCTGGTTTAAGACCTTAATATCAAACTGGAGATTGCATTTTCTGCAATTCTGCAAACTTGTGCGGTTCTTGTGTGAACACTGTTCCAGATCCTTCTAAAAAATGTACAGCTACCTACCTGCATAAATAAATTTTCTGATAATGCCCAATGTTTTATGTAACTCACTAGCATGCAGTAATTAATGAGTAATTTTGCCTCAGTTGAGTATAGTGGTGAAAGAAATACATTTCCTACTAATGATACCGTATCACAGATATGTACATTGATAAGTTTGAAATGCATATTGCAGAAGGTTTCAAAAATTAAGATTTTATAAAGTTTGTATAAAACCAGACATTTGATATTACTGCCTTTTGTTGATTTGTAACGTTAGCCTATTTCTGCATTTTTCACCAGTTATTCCTTGACACCTGTAATACCATCATTCCAAGCAGGTGCATGCAATGAAGCGCCTAAAACTCCATACATATAAATTATACTTACCTGCATAAATAATTTTACAGATAATGCTCACTATTTTCAAAAATTCATTAACATGCAGTTGTCTTAGTTGGATAGTAGTGAAAAAATACATTCTCCACAAAATTCCGTATTAACATCACAGATACATGTATAAGTTTGAAATGCATCTTGTAGAAGGTTGACAAATTAAGCTAGACATGTTATAGTTGGTACAAAAAGCCGACATTTGATATTTACTGCCGTTTCACTTTGAATTTTATTCTCAAAGGGGTAAAATAGTTACTCCTTGACACCTGTAATACCATCATTCCAAACAGGTGCATGCAATGAAGAGCCTAGAACTCCATATACATAGAAATCCAGCAGCTTGAAATAGATTCGCGATTGAAAAAAGCCTCACCACAGGCGGATGTGAAAATCAATAATTTAATTATTTTCAAGATGATTGCAATACACTCGTCTGGCTCCTAAAGCTTCATTCCCCAGCACTGTCTCCCATCCACCTACTTTCGGCAATTGCTGTTGCGCGCAGTTCCGCTACACTACCACGGAAATACTAATAACAATAATTGCGATACATGAACAGAACGCATAGTGGATGAGGAAGTAAACGCATAAAAAAGAAAAATAAATGCATCATGCTTTTTATCACCCTCAAGCATCGTATGCAGACTGACTTCGCTTTTTGCACCTCTGAAGAACGAAAGCAACATGTGGTTTTCCCGAATGATTGCCTAGGAAACCGTCATCCCCTGGCAATGACGTCAATGTGACGCGCGTTGCCATGGTAACGGAACCAGCTCGCCATCCGGGCCGAACGAACTCTGAGGGATCCCGTGAAAAAGAAAAAAAAATTGCGGGAAATAACCTCGTATTTGGGTTATCACGCAGGGATGAAATGAGTGCGTGCTCCCAATGGACATTTAATGCGCCTAAATGGAGCAAAAAATGAAAAGAGGAGCTGGAGTGGACGTTGAACCGAAACTGACCACTGGTGCCTCCGACATGCAATGACCGAAAGACTGATCCGATTAAATTATCTTGGCTTAGGTATTCAGCAGGATGCTATTTTTGGAATCCGAGCTAAAACCAATGAAACTGGGTGAGACTGAGATGCCGGGTCACTCGTGTTAACTGGATCCAGCAACATTTGCACCACGCCTATGTCGATGTGCAATATTCTGCATAATTTGGATGGTTTATAGTTATACATAATATACACGTGTTCTTGGTGGCAGCACATGCATTGTAATGTCACACTACATGTGATTTGCCTTAATAGGTCTACATGTGTGCCGCAGTAGTTTGTGGAGTGCTGGTGGGGGGTTGGAGAGGGGGAGGTAAAAATCAACTTGTAATTAGAAAATATTAAAAACAAAGTTCATCACATTGCAGATAATTACGAAAAACTTACAAAAACTTACGTCGCACATTAATTTCACTACTCCAACAGAAAAAAGATTTGATTCTGAAAAAAAAATTGTATTTCTTAGAATTTTCTTGAACCCTCACTAACAATTTCAGTTTCCTAAAAACAATAATTGAGACTGACATTAAATGTGTAAACAGTGTACACATGAAGAAAACATTTTCTGGTGTATTCGGATGATTTGGGCACCTAAGATCGTTAACCCCTTGCATCCAGAGATACGTTTTTGGCCACCTGCTGCAGATGTAGGCAACAAAGATGTTACCAAGTCGCTAGATATATGTATCTGTCTATTATATCCTGGTCTGTACATGGCATATAGGCCTCATGCATGCTCAGGAGAATGCTCAATATATATAGCGTGAAATTATATACTTCTTAACTTTTGCCAATTCTACCATGCTGTCTATAACTATGACTATCTTGGTCATCTTGGTCAGCTTCACCATTAATTGCTATATTTGGCCCATCTCGCCTGTAAGTTGGTGTGATATTGTATAGTGTGACTGGTGTGTAAAATGTTTGGGTGTTTAGGCAACATGAGGAGGAGGAATATTGATGTTAATGTTCAGTAGTAGTGAGGGTAGAAAGTCCTGACGAAGAGCGGTGGGAAATTTTGATTTAATTAATGGTATTTGGTGGTGGGGGACATGTAGAGTTGGGGGACCTTTGTTTTGTTAGTATGTTGTTTGGAGAGGTGCTAAGGTGAATTATCAATTTTTTGGAGAAAAAAATAATTCATACAAACAATAGGTGGCGAATGGTAGGAGAAGAGGAGACCACGGGCATATGCTGGCAAACCTTGACATTTATGGACAGATATATCTCTGTTCTATCAATATATAATAACTCATATCCACAGTTGGTCTATATAGAAGGCTCATATGGGTTTTTTGCACCCGGGATAGCGCTCCAAACGAGCGCCTTGTTGCACCATCCAAAACACAATACAGTGCATTGCATATTTATCCGGACACGATCAATTCGCATCGTAATTAAGTCACGACACATCATATGCAAATATTGAGTTTATTCCCACAAAATATTTGCACAGAAAAGTTCTGCAGTGCATTTAACTTGTTGCAAAACCAAATAACAGAGTTGTAATAAAATAAGATGATAAATCAGTGCA
>JAQGAE010000354.1:0-39792 GCA_034696685.1 Julus scandinavius | reverse complement strand
GCAAAGCTAAAAACCATCTCATTTACATAAGTGGTCTAGCTCAAGCAGTTTTCAAGATATGAAGTTTTTGCTACTGACAATTTGAGTATGCCATCTATAACTCTGCTATCGTTTATCGTCGAAAGCAATTTTCGGTTGTATGTACTATTAGACATCAGAAACAGAGTTAAAATCGCATCGTTTACATGCGTGGTCTATATATATAGTTCATGCAGTTTTCTAGATAAGAAATGTTTGCTACTGTCCATTTAGTGAAAGTTGCCGACTAACTCGGCTATCGTTTATCGTCTAAAGTATAATTATCGGTTGTCAGCAAGAACAGAACTAAACAATAACCTCGTTTATGTTTATGGTATGTACTCTCCTCCACCAGCACGAATGCATGCAATGAATATGCAAATTTAAAAATGTACATAGAAAAAGTTTTTTTACCTGAAATGTTTTCCCAAATATCTGTTTTAAGCAAGTGCATGGTAATTGGAAGCAATTTTAAAAGTATACAAATTGGTTATATTTGCCTAAATTGCACCGTCTCTGCATGGCTTACTCATGACTTGTGTTATAGTTAGTTCTATAAGCTCAGTGTCCCAAAACGAACATATTTTTTTTTTATTAACTTGCATGGAGTATATTTTAAGAATTGAAGACTAAAAACATTTTTAAATTGATTGTTTAGTTAAAATTATTATTTCCTGAGAAGGAGGGTGAAATGTACTAATGTCGTTATTCCTATGGGAAATCTGTTTTCTGTTTAGTAAAATAACATTTTTTTAGCCAAACAGAGGAGTTTTTTATTTAGTTGATTGATATCGTTTCGCCTATACATCGTTATTTTTTTTGTTTTGTTTTTTTCACTAAAGAACGTGATGATTTTTCAAAAACGATAAAAATTCTAACTTTTTGTTATTTTAAATAGAAGTTAACGCCCATAGTATATGCATCGAGTAACGTCTAAATATATATGGTTGGTTGCACCAAACACTATAAATGAATTCCGTTACCAATCACAAACATTTTAATCATTGATTAGTGATTGGTGCCTGTCGTTATAACAACAAGCTGAAGTTAAATTGTAACGACCCATTTAAGCAACAATTGTCAGTGTTTTTATGATGGGTGAACATTTAAAATATTTAAAGTTCATAAACTTAAAATATAGAAAAAAACATTAGCCAATATTCATAATAAAATTATGTTAAATATCACATTTCAAAAATATTGTTTAAAGCATGATAGGTACTTAATACAATTTTTGCAATTTAAAAAAAAAATACTTGGCGGAACATAGGTTGAAATACAGCATTTTGTTTTTAAAAAATAGGGGGGTTTTTTTCCGTAAAAAAAGGTAATTTCACTATTTTGGCCTAAAGGCACAATTGATTAATTACGGTCAAACCAAAAGTTAATTAATGCTGATTTATTTTAAAAGCAGGTGCCTTAGAAAGAGAAAACGGGTACTAGAACTTATTAATATGCATTTTCCAAAAATAAATAATTGCATATCACATAAAAAATTTTTTGCAGAAAAAAGATTTTCTTATCAAGCTATAAATTCTATTTGTAAATATCTGTATTTACAAAGAATATTAAACGAATCACCGCCTATACAAAAATGAAACTGGTTATATATCGTATGAAATCATATTTCTATAAAAAAAAATGTGCTGGGAATTGTGATTATAACAAATCTCCATGGTAACGAGCATATGCTTTTTATACATTCACGAAAAATGTCATTTGAAAAAGCACATGCTATGCTTATTTTATACATTTTTTCACTGAAACTACACATGATGTTTCAATTAAATGAATTTTTTTTCATATTTCCAACACAGTGAAAAATTTGTAAAAACATTTAAGCTCAGGTGTATTATCAAATACTCCAATTTTTTAACATCTGCTATCCTTAAGGGAAGAGGGGTGGGGGTGTGGAAGAAGGGCATTTCTCAACGTAGCCACATTAAGGAGCATTTGCTTCACTAATTAGAGCAAATGCTAAATCCTTATTTCCCCCTTTTTCACTTTAGATAATGACCATAAAAACCAATCGTGCACATCGTTCAAGATTCCACCATTTCTCGTGATTTCTGGGGTGCCTTCACCTGCCCTACCCCACCCCTCCCCTCCCCCAGCGCGTGCCCGTCCCAAAGGCACGTGCTGCCTGGCGCGTGACAGTCCACCACCTGGTGCCCCGGAGCTTGAGCCCTTGGGTCCATAAGCCACCACCTCCCCATATTTCTCCATAGGTACCCATTGGCCCCCCTTCCATAGGTTCCAATAGGCCCCCAAAGATCCCCACAGGTCGCCATAGGTCCTCATAGGTGCGCCGCACATGGCGTCTTAAGAACGCCCGAGAGCAAGGTATCGAAAGCACATGGAGTCCATATGGCCCGATTGATAAAAGGAAGGAGGGGAGAGGAGAGAGAGAGGGGAGGGTGGGGAGGTGAGGGGTGGCGAGTGGCCTCTGGGGTGCTTACTACTATCGGCGCTAGGCCTACTACGCCGGTAAGAACAGCCGGCTCGCTCTCATTGGTCGTCGGGGCGTCTATAAATTGGGTGGAGGCTGTCTGAACTCCTCATTTGTAGTCAGCTTTCGGGACGGTGCGTACCTACTCCGTGTGTGTGTGTACCCACACCTTCTCTGGAGTTTTTCATTCAAACCCTATACTAGTCGGCTTTTTTCGCGAAAAAGTGTTTACGCGCTCCCCCCGGCGGCAAACGTTTTCTCTACACGGATTACCACTTAGGACGTGATTTTCATTCACTGGATTATTTTCATTTTTTACCCTTGAGGATATGCAACTATCACAAGTGATCAGGGCCGTCTGGTGGCGAATTTGTGCGTGAAAAAATATCAAAAGGTAGTTGTTGTGCTTGTCCATCGGATATATCTTCAAGGTTTTAATATAGAACGTTCTGAAATTCAACACCGGTTTAGCATTTTTTGATGCTTTTTACCATGGTAGTGCTGCGCTTTTTAGGACCTAACCTCTAAGATTCGGATGTTCCTGAAATGTTGCAGAGGACGATGTGGAATAATTTATTAACTTCCAATATTTCTACTTCTTGCTAGCAACAAGTTCAGAAATATCCGCAATTTTTTGTTCTTCAAACTATATTTTCTTTGGACCTATATCAGTGCACAAAGTACAAA
Source organism: Julus scandinavius (assembly GCA_034696685.1). Lineage (NCBI taxonomy): Eukaryota > Metazoa > Arthropoda > Diplopoda > Julida > Julidae > Julus > Julus scandinavius. Next base: position 36,638 of record JAQGAE010000354.1, on the reverse strand, counting down.
AGTGTACAAAGTTCCAAAGTGTTGGTGGAGATTTTTCACAAGTTTCACGGTCAAGTATTGGATATTTGATGCAAACTACATATCACGAAATGCTTTGAAATAAGGCATTTTCCTGGTTAAAAACATGGAAGTGACCGTGTTGAATTTAGGAACGTATAAGTGAAAAAGTGCCATGCCAAAATATTATATCCAGGTGTTATAAAAATAACTGAGGATATCCACTAAGATATTTATCCTAAACCGGTAACACCAATATTGGTTTTTTTTTTTTTTCGTCCTAAATACGTTCCAAAGTTGATTTCGTAAGATTGAAGTTAAAAACTTATGCAACTTTTGGTATTTTAAAATTTTCATCTATTTGTAAACACACTTTGTGGAGGAACTTTTGGACTAAACTTTCGTACAACACACAATTTAAATGTGTGTATGTGTTACCAAATTTATTCATGTGTTGACAAACACGTCCATACCACAATAAATTTGTTAAAAATTCAGCAAAAATTTTAACTAAAGTAAACCCGGCTAACTTATCCTTGTGTTAATTTTAGTGACATGGATATTGCAAATTAATGCATTAGTACCAGTAACAGACCAATCTCAGAACAATGGTTATATTCCTATAAAATAATTTTCTCCCAAAAAAAATCCCAAGTTTCCACAAAAAGTAAATTGACAACAATACCAAAACAAAGAAAATCACCGGTAAATAAAAAAGTTTTGAGTTGCCCATAACATAAAACTGGTAAAATGGCAAGACAAGTCTGTTGTGTAGGCAGCTGCGCCCTCTGGCGTGGCGCGCTACAAAGGCGCTATCGCCAGTTGTACTTTTGGATCACTAGGTGGTGCTAATGGCTCCGCTCTATGGTTTTTTCCCTTGTAGGCTACCGGAACCAGGTGGGCGGAGTGTCCAACCCCCTAGCTCTCGCTTGCCAATCATTGGGTGCGAGTACGTTCAACGAGACACACAGGTCGCTCGCAACGCCAAAATTGCAACAGCGCTGAAAGTGTACTAGGCGAGTGCAGGCCGACGCTCGTACCATGCGGAGGCTCGGATTTAATCGGGTGGCCCCCGCCTCGGCTTGCGTACTGCTGATTTTCCTACTTAAACAGGTAAGAATCTGAAGATTTTCATCTTTATCATTCTTATGCATGCAACTCTGTTCTTGGAGAAAAATGAAAAACTTTTCATCACTGCGAACTTTGCAGCTATTTATTTTCTTTCACAAACACTGGGCCCAAGATGCTCAAAATTGGTACTGGGCCCCTAAATCAGTGGCGTCATTGAAACTTGTGGACTGAAAAATGGTCTACTTGTTTTGACAGCCCAACATAATCTAGTTTGGAGCATCTAATCTGACGTTTTCGAAATATCAAAAGAAAAAAAACTACTTTACTACCTTTACTACCGTCAATTTTCAAAACATAGACTTTTTGACAAGTCTTCTGGCTCTCCACAATCCATGGATTTTCCAGAATGGAATTCTCTGAGAGTTTTCCCCGTGGACTGTCCCGTGTCCTCGCTCCAACCACGGCGTCCGGTCTGACAGATCGCCGGGGTCTCCAATGCGTTCATTGAACCGCATCGCCGTGTTTGGGGCTTTAAAAAAAAAGCGTTGGTATTTAGCATCGCAATACCAACACTTTTATTCATTTGCATAAACTCTGCATTTCAAAGTTCGGCATTTAGGACATTTAACATCCACTTTCAGGCCATTTAGCATCATTCCCAAAATCCAATCTCTCGGAAAAATCGTTAATAGTTTCCACAAAGAAAAATCCGTTCGCCAAACTCTCCACAAAATGCGCCCAAATTTAAATGCTAGGGTGGATTTACCAATCAAAACCTCTAGATTACGATATCTAGACTATGTTTTCTTCTGATATTTTTTTTTCTTCTTATCTTTGAAAATGCGATATGAGCACGGGAGAGACGCTCTTCTCGCTGCCGCTAAGAGGAGCCTCTCAGGCCGACGGAGTTGAGCGACTCTTCCCCCGCTCTCCGTTGACAAAGCCGTAGCCAACAGCTGCCGTTCTTGGTGGGCTTCGGAGAGGGGGAAGGACGGATGAACGATAAGGGGGGAAAGGGGCCATACATCAGCATTCGCAGTTGGGGGAAAACTGAAAAGAAACTTTTTGAAAAGGGAATATAAAAAAATGGGAAAGGGAAGCCAGGCGAAAAAACAAAAAAACAGGACAGATTTCCACTTTGCGAACTGTTTTAAACTTTTGCAGAATTTCATTTAAAATTAGTTTGTTTAGTTAGCATGTGTCAACAAGAAGTTATCTCTTCTTATCTTTGTACGCATGTTATCATAGTGTCACTAATTCCGTGTTTCTTTATTGTGCTTATTTTCTGCAATTTCTTCATTGGGATACCATGTTCAATGTATTATATTTGCAATGGCACTAATTCCGTGTTTCTTTTTCGTTTTTATTTTCTGCAATTTCTTCATTGGATACCATGTTCAATGTGCTACCAAAAATCAGGCTTGCTGCTCTGGAGTATTTGAAATTCGCCTGTCGTCCTTCGTGAACGACTTGGGCAGAGACGCCGACGGCAAGTGCTGCAACGGCGCGCGTGTGACCCCTTGTCCCGACCAGTGCAGGACTTCGTTTCGCGTGTGTTTGACCCATTACCAAGAAAACGTGGTGGTTCCCGAACCCAACGCCTGTACTTTTGGGAATATCTATACCCCTGTGCTTGGCAACAATACAATTAACCGCTTCGCTTTGGATAACATTAACGCGACAGGATTAACCACTCCCATAAGGTTTCCATTCTCCTTCTCATGGCCGGTAAGTACCCATTTTTATTTGATCATTTGGGGAAAAATTCTGGTTTTTGGGTCCATCAAAATCTCTAATGCATTCTTACCTTGCACCAATGTAAGAAAAACCAACCGCACATGTGGGATGATCCAGGCAGTTGCTGTTGTTGTTTACACTGTGGAGAGAAAATACGATTGTAGTTTTAAAAAAAAGACAAAATTTGGGAATAATTTTTTTTTTTTTGTTTCGTGGCATGGGGAGGAAAGGAAGACTATTATTTTTACGTTTTCCCTAATGCTAAATATAAATTTCGGAAGCAACTGCTACTTGCTGCTGCTCCTGCATCAAAATTTCTTGTTGTGATTTTCGTGCTACTCTGTATTTGTGCAAATTGCATCAGACGAGGGCACATTGCGCAACATATTTGTTGGGGAACAAGCGTTCTAATGCGATCTCATTTGTTATCAACGAGTCCCAACTGACTTTGCAACGCATTCATAATAACGGCTGGAAGCTGCAGCTGAAAGATAGGATTATCTATCTGTAGGGAAAACAATGCAGTTTTACCACCCCCTCCCTCCCCTCTGCAATCGATAGAGGGGGTGGGGGTGGCATGATGAGACAATGAGATCGCTTTGGAGACCGACGGGGAAGTGACCTGGAAAGTATTGGAAAAAAAAATTCCGGAATTAGACACCTATACGAGCGGACATTCCCCAAGGGATTTGCACGAGACAGTGGCCGTTGAGGCTACAAAAACAACATAAATTTTGCATGACCTAAACGTCGTGATACCGCAAAGTGTCACAAAGTCTCCTGTTTTTTTTATTTTCTTCTGTGGCTACACTCCAGGAAAAACCAAAATTTGGTAACAGAAAGCCATTCTGGTAACTGTCTCGAGCCGCAGAGTCGCAGGGTAACAGACCCCCCTCTAGCCCTGGTTTGCAACCCGATCCCACATGTGCGTCAGGGAGCGTGTCCATCATTTTCTGACCCATGTTTTCCCCTCTTTGCCTTTAGGGGACATTCTCGCTGGTCTTGGAAGCGTGGCACGAACCCAGCGCCCCTGGTCAAGGTACGTATTTTTAGCATGATTTTATTACAGGCAGGCATATCACTAGTGTAATGATGTGAAATTTCCCTAAATTTTCATTTAATAACCCTACTGGTGGTAGTGGTGGTGAACAAGCCAAAGAAGCGCGTCGTCATGCCTGGAATGTCCAAAATTTCCAAACAGAGTTTGGGAATTGCATGGGGCATGGCCGGAATAAATTGGCGAGGCGCGTTCAACTTTTTCCCCGAGCAGCTGAGGCGTGGCGACGGCGAAGAGCGTGAGAACCAAAGCGAGCACGGGCGAACGCAGGGAGGCCATGCCGGGCCCGCGTGAAGGTGAGGCGGCGAGCCCTAGCGCGACCGCCGGGGAAGCGGTGGTCAAGGTTGGCCGAGTCGCCGCTGCCCTCGGGCGGGGGGAGGGCGGGGATGGGGACGGGGAGCGCCATAGGAGAAGAAAACGTTGTTTCACGGCTGACAAGCCTGGGAAAGAAAACGTTCTCGCCATTCAACCCCGGGCTCTCTTTTCTCTCTGCTAATCAACTCGCCATTAGCATTTTTCGATTTTGCAACAACAACAACACACGCATGCAACTCTCGTCCAATGCACCTCGTGCCAGGTGCGAACGACGATGCGGCACCAGGAGTTTTTCTCAGATTTTATACTCAAAAACACAACTACAGATTTTTCAGCCCCCAACATTCTGATACTCTTTTTTTTTATTATTCCTGTTGTTGACAGTCGACAGTTTTGGTAAACATTCTCTTTGTCATATTATGCATAAAATCACTTTAGACATTTTCAAATGAACTTGACTTGGTTTGAATTATATCCACATTTAAAAAGGAGTAAATTTAAATCACCAGAATTAGTAGGAACTACTTTGCCACGAGCGTGAGCTTCCCGTGGCGTGAGGAGTCAGTCCCCACCCCCCAAAGTGGCTTCCCTCCGCCCCACGAGTGGCCTGGGGGTAATGGGGCGTGGATGCCAAAAGTTGGCCCCAATTTGCATAATAATATTTCGACTTCCGTCACACGTGCATTGGTGTTACGTCACGTGCGGCCATCTTGGAAGCGAGGGGGGCGCCACCTGGGCTCACGGTCCGTTCCCACGAGCTCTTGGCCCAGGGTGAACAGGAAGCCGGGGCTGTCCGGGGACAACCCGGTTTTCTTGGCGGGGGTGTGGGAACGAGGAAAGAGTAATGAGGGGTAGCGGCCCTTGGGGTCACCACCCTCGGCTCCTTCCTTGACCGACCGGACGCTCCTTAAGCCTAGACGACAGATGGCCAGCATCTGTTGCAGGCCCATTGTGTAGCCCCCCGCACCTCAAGGTAATCGTCGCGTAATTAAGAATCTGTCATTTTTGGGACCATTATGCGAACCTGTTGCGATGGGGGCGCTTCTTGACTTCCTACTAAATTATTAAAGAGCCACGTTTCCAACGTGATGGTTCAAAACACTCGGTTGTTTGGCCTTAAAAATAAAGAACAAAAAAAAGTTTTTAAAGAGTAAATGAACGGTTAGAACGTGCTATTTTCGTCCTAAAAAACCATAGCTGGTCAGCAGACCTCAGGTGGTCACGTTCGATCGCAACTGGTTGATGAATGTTCCGTGACCCCTTATAAGGCAATTTACCCCCACTGAGATTTCGGGGTACCCCTCCCCCTGCGCATTCGCCATTATATTTTTCACGGGGAGATTGGTGGAGGGGGGATTTTTAACGTGGTCAGCTTGCTTGATCCACTTTAAGAGGGGCTTGTTTTTTTGTGGCCCTTCAATGCTGACCCAAGCTCCCTTTCGCACTGCTTGAATTACGCGTGCAGGCCGAGCATTATGTCCCAAAAGAAGGCCATAAGGGCATAATGGCGAAAGGGGGAACCACTGAATCGGACTGAATGGAACACTGCAGCAGAAGGGGAACTCCTGTTGCTCCTCTGGTGTCGCCCTGTAGAATTATTGGCACCAGGGGACGCGTGTCTACTGACTTCCCCTCGTTTGGTAAAATAATTATTAGAATCAAGAAAACATTGTAGAAAATGCACCGTATTTCATCAATTCTAAGGCGCCATCGATTGTAAGACGCACAGTAATTTCTTAAAATGGCGTCTTGTAATTGATGAAAAACGGTAGTTGAAAATTTGTCTATCACAAAATTTACCTTTACACCAGTTTAGTGAACAAGTAAGCATAGTTCCAGATGGTCAGCGTTGGCCGAAATGGCTTTCAGGTAAGACAGAAAGCCGTCTTAAAACTGTTGGCAAACTCCCCTAAAAGCCAAACAGCAGCAGCAACCCGCATGGTGCTAAAAAGCCCGGCGAGGGGACAGATAAATGGCCCCATCGGCCCCCCTTTTTCCTGATATTAGGCCATCTGTTATGGGAACGCCACCATATGCGTCTTCCATAGTTCACGCCACAGACCGCGGCGCCCCCTAGTTTCGCACCTCAGATAATAGCGGGCTTTTTATCGAACAGTTCGTTAACCCAACCCGTGTTTAAATATTCAGGGAAAAATGCCTTAGCGCAGACGGAAGTAGGCGCGTGGGACAGCGCCAGCTGGCGTCGCTGCCTATTGACTTTTCTTGGTCCATTGCAGGCAACAGTTTTTCTGCTTATTTGTAGACATGATCTGTGTGGTCCTAGCGTCTGCTCGTGCATACTATCATTTGAAATACAAAAACGATACGCCGCCATTCTTTGTGGCTATTTTTTTTTGCAAAAAATAGTCCTAACAATGGACAAATGTGCCGCAGAAAAATAAACGACTTTAGCATTTTCATGCTTTGACAAGCATGGCGGCCATTGTATTCCAAAGGAACGCGCCCCAGTTTCTGAGCGCCACCTAGCGGCGAATGGGTAAAAGGCATTGGTCTTTGCTGCCTCCCGTCGTTTTCTATTCGCAATTGTAGAAAAACTGAGCCAACAAATTTCGCCTTTTCATTTACCCCCTTTTTTTTTCTCTTCGTCTTCTTCGACTTCTTCCTTGGATCTAGAATTTACCTTTTTAAGAATCGCGTTTTGAAAAAAAACGAAAAAAAAAACTGCAGCCTCGCACGGCGTATTTTCCCTCAAGAATCGGCCAGACGGCTAGCTCTCACACTCGGAGGTTTACCAGAAGAAAAAAAAAAGAAAAAAAAAACTTGTAGAAAAAGAAATTAAACCTCGTTTTCCTCTTAATAACCATATAATGATCGGGGAGATCGATAAAAAAGCGACGGTTTCCTAAAACAATCGCAATTTTAGTTCCCAGGAACAGTTGAACAAAAAATGGACGCCACCGCCGCCGCCGCCAACATGCATGCAGCGCCCCCAAATAGTGATATGCCTGACATTTTTGAAATTTTTATATCTGTGTGCCTTTTAATAACCCTGTTGTTTTATTCGTTCCATCAGATAAAGTCTTGATCACCAGGTTTATCGCCAAACGTCATCTGGCCATCGGTTTGAATTGGTCCAATGGCACTGCCCAGGACCGTATCAACAATGCCACCCTGTCCTACTCTTTTCGGGTGCACTGTGAGGAGCACTACTACGGTGACAGTTGTGGTAACATTTGTAGGCCACGTGATGACAGTTTCGGTCACTTTAGGTGCTCGGCCAACGGCACCATGGAGTGTCTTCCGGGATGGACTGGAGGCAACTATTGCACCAAAGGTAAGAATTCTAACCCTCGCCATTTACTTGTCTGTCTTGTCTTGTGTATGTGTGTTTGGACAACCCCAATGTGCATATGGCCGGAAACGCACGTGCGACTGTTTATACGTTGCGGCTACAGCGTCATACCTCGGTGTAGACGCAGGGGACGCTGTGGCGCCAGGGGGCGTGGTCATCCAATTACAGAATACCGTTTTTTGGGTATTTTTGGCGACTTTTAACCCCCTCCGATTTGCATATTTACGGTAGGCCGACTACTTCGCACGAAACTGGTATGCAAAGTCCGTTCACCCAAAAAAAAATATCTGCAGCTCCAGACTGGTGTGAACGGAATTCGGTCTGTGGTCACAAAACTTATATTTTCCATTTTCTCCCATGGCCGTCAGTCTTGATAGTTGAGAACGATCTCAGACTCAAGTACGGTTGCGTAAGATCAGTACGACTTAGACAATCTGATTTTTGTGACCTCATTTTCGTAACACGAAATATACTTTGGAGTAGGTTAATGGGGGCTTATCCTCCACAAAACAGTAGCAAAAAATGGCTTTTAATAGGTGATTTTTCGTGTTAATTTCGAGAGCGAAGCCTCCTGATATCTAATCTCCTTCAGAGTCTTGAGATAAAAATAATTGACTTGATATGGGGATGCAACCCGCTGACAAACTGACCTGCTGAGGTACCGTTTTACGAATTTGAGCCACTTGTAGCCGACCAAGTCACGGTTGGTTTTTTTTTTTTTCGGTTTTTTTGGGAGGAAAAGTCTGGGAATTACGATGGCTTATCTCAGAATACTATACCAAACGATTTTTTCCCCGGTGACGGTAGTTGGTGACACTGTTACAGCCAAGATTTTTCAGGGGAACCAGGGTTCGGAAGCCCCTCAAGACCCTGCATGACTTAGCCCATGGGTGGGTGAACTTGCCGGGTGGTTGCAATCATAAAACGGCGTTAAGTTAATCATAATAATAATGATGCTCATGTGAACTTTCGCTCGTTTGCCTTCACTCTTTTTCCCAAGCGTGCACCTGTTTCTTGGCTGGCTGGGGGTTGGTGTTCCCTGGCAGGAGACCCTGAATTGGTGGCTAATCTCCCTGCTCAGGCCCGCACTTTTGGGAAGTTGGCGAGCGTGAGAACTTACTGTCGGCTATGTTTGCGAAGCTCATAAAAAGACTGTCGCTCTCCTTTGACCGGATCACTTAAGCGCTCATTGATGCTAAAAATGTTTACGACGATGAAGCATACCTGTCTTACGAGGATATGAAATCATTCGAATTATGCCACCACCGCCCCCGCATCGATTAAGGTGGTGGAGGGGTGGAGGGGAACCATTCCCGAGTCATGTTGGCGTCCCATGGGCACTGGAGATGGATTTTCCAGATTGTCAAAGTCTTGTGAGCATAAAAAAAATAAAAAGTCAAATTACTAAATTAGTCACGGACAACTGGGCTACGCTTAGAATGCTAATGATCCCAGTTTTTCGGTGCAGCCCAATTTTGGATTATTATTAGGAATGCTGCTCTTAGGTTTCCCAAAAGTATACACTTAGTTCAGCGGGGATTTTTGAATGCATGCTTTTTATTTTCATTTCTCACAAACATATTTCGCAGCTGCATGCAGTATGAAATCGTTGGCCCCTCTTTTTTTTCTCCTACTTTTTCGTGTATTGCATGTGTACAGACGAGGCCAGATTTCCATGTCTGGAGCAGCAGGATCGTGCGATTCCGCCTTGCCATTGGGCAAAGGCCGGAGAAATCTTATTGTCATGGTGTTTTTCTTCATTATTGCCGTCACTTCGCACCGGACGTGCAGGCGTGAGAAACGGCGAACAAGTGACGTCACCCCCGAGGTGGCACTGCCCTCGTTTTTGTTCCACCTTCTGGTCCCCCCACTCCACCCTCCTCCTCCTACCCATGTTACCCGAGTGTTTCTTGCCGATTACATTCGGTGGCAAAGTCAATGCAACCATGCGCGTCTCCGCTCCGAGTATCCCCCCCCCCTCTTGTCCCCGCAACACCCTCGCCGTGGGTACCTTGTTTACCTGCGCTGCCCCCACCTGGCTCCACACCCCCCTGATCACAGCGCCGTGACCCTGTCGAGGGAGGCTAGTGGGGGCGGCCATGCGGGGGCAACCGGGGTGAGACTTGGAAGACGGAAATCTGGCAACTGAACAAAAAATTATTTTTAAAAAAAAAATAGTAATCTTGCATCTCCCCCAATTATATATCATGTTAACTGGTTTGAAACCTCGTTTTGCCAATACCAAATTTTCGTTATAAATTCGAAGTTCACCGATGCAGAAGCCCATTAGGGGGGAATCACACACGGGAAATGTTCGTCATGTCAGTAGCTCTGGAAGGGGGGAGGATCCCCCTCCCCAAAAAAAGACGGTGGATGTACGAGGGTAGCCAAATCAATCATTAGCTGCTGTAAATGCTAATTGTAAAATCTTGGCTTTGTCACACATCGGATTCCAACGATGCTTGCTTAAGCGTAAAAAGTTATTTAGAAACGGAAATGACCGTAATTCAGATTTGAATTTTTTTTAGTTTTATGGGCAGAGCCAGGTATATAAGAAGACAGTTTAGCTATAAAAACCCGTTAGCGGAAATTGGTAATCGGATTAAATATTAATTGCCTTGCGTGCCCACGTCCGGATTGGTTTCTCCCTCCAAGTGGCCTTCCTAAAGCTTTTTTTGGGGGGTGGGTAGAAAAAATAAATAATTAAAAATGGCTGGACTTGGGCTTTAAGATATTGATAAGATCGAGCAAATGTTTCACCAATGCTTGGACAGATTTCATTCATGGCACTCGCAGATGTAGCTTAGTTTTTTCCGTTTCAGCTCAATTTGCGCAGAATCCCGCTGCGTTTGCTCGTTTTAAGCATGTGTTTATGGGGGGAAGGGGGATGGCAAAAATACCTTTTTAAGTGATACTCCATTAGTTGGAAAAGCAATAGCCGATGATGGGGATCATCATTAAGTGAATTACCTGGTCCAAATTGCCATTCTATTATTCGGAGCGATTGGCGACCCCTCGAGGCCGTGTCATAAAAATGCGACAAACAAAAAAAAGGGGACAATAAGCTCGCAAATGAAGACTTTTCCCAAAAGTTGGCTCGCAAACAAACCTTGGTGCCAAGACACCAAGCTTAATTTATGCCCAGTTTTTTTTTTCTTCTGTGCACGCGGGGAGGGCCGAGAATTAAATAATGCCTCGTTTTTATGGCATGTACCCTAAATTCCTCGGAAATGAACCTTTTAAAATCGAGACAAAAGAGCCTAATTTGTCACGTTATAAAATTAATACAGGGGCTGGGAAAAGATTCTTAAGAAAAAAACAAGAAGACTCGGGGAAACTAATGATGGTGGCATTTCGCACTTGGACAATTAAGAAAAGCAGCTTGCATGGAAAGTTCACATTTGGGACCATTTTGAAATTCCATTCAAAAACTTTGAAATTACGTTTTCGATGGCAAACTACCTTCAAAGTGCACAGAAGCAAGCACTAATCGAATGCCTAAGGTTTACTTACTTATCTAGACTCGCCTGGAGCGAAGGTTATTTGCACACTGATCGAAAACATGAAAATTTCTAATCAGTCGTTGCTCGTTCGAACGCCATCTTAGAATAGAACGCCACCGGTGTGACCAGACACCAGGTCCCAATTAGGGGAAAAAAGTTACGAATTTGGACGTTTTTTAGGAGGTTTTTTTTCCCCGTTTTGCGATGATCCCCTGATCGCAATTATGCTAACATCCAATTTTTCTCATCAAGCGCAGATTCCCCAAACCGACGTTTGGTTATTTTTTTGTTTTAGTCGTTGAACGATATGTCGCCCAGTTTCCTATTAGACCCAAACGCAATTTAAGGCGTCTTTACTTTTTTCATGTTTTTATGTGAGAAAATATAGTTTTTTTATCTTTCGCTAAACAATCATTTTCTGGAGACTTAATTTGCGAATTTCATCACTACAGCCTACAGAAGAACTTCGACCTCGTAGAAAAAAGCAAATTAAATTTGGCAGAGACAATAATTTGAGTTTTCAATGAGTAAATCGCCTCCCACATTATCTCCCTCACTGGTTACTTTTTTCATAAAAAAAAACTGGATCAAACATTGAAAAGTTGAAGAAAGGTAACTCGGTTGCCGGGTAGCACGATCCGAAATTTCATGCGCATGCATTAGTTGGGCCAGTGAGTGTCCCTAATTAAGCAGTCACGCATCGCAGCGCTGGCCACTGGGCTCACAGTGGACAAAAAAATCGTCAATTTCCCTCCGGTTTTCCCCTAGCGCGGGTTTACTTAGCCCCCCTTTCCTTCCCCACCTGATCCCAGATAAAAGATAGGCTGAAAGGCGGCAGAGAATGGATGGGGGAGGCTCAAGGTGTGCTCAAGCCTATGCACATAGACCGTTGGGAAAATTTGGAAACAGCAGCTGGTGCTTTTTTTTATATATTTTTCCTTCTTACCTTGCACTTTGACCTCCCCCAAACCCCCCCTCACGTCTTCCCTTTTCTTGGGGCGCTACAGAAACGCCACCAGGGGGGGAATGGTATCGTGCGAAACTCGGGAAGGCTTTCTTTAAAAGGTCCTGCAGGAGTCTATCAATAAAAGCTTGTTTTTGTTATTTTTGATAATGACATAAAGGCAAGGGTGCAGGCAGTGGACTAGTGCCCTTGGGGGAAAATTAGGCGAAAATGGGGGCCATTAGGACAGCATTTGGCTTTCTAGACATTGGCACTTGGAGAGGATTAAGGTGTAGAATTGTGAACACAGGGTTCACTCGAAACCCGGGGTGACTTTTGCTCAAAAATAGTTACTTTCTGACCAGTCTTATGTATTATGCTAGGAGCATATCCTCTCCTAATAAGGTCTCGGGGGTGGGTAACAAACCCGAGTAACCCCTGTAAGGCTTTCAACTATCAAGTGTCTGCCGTTTCCTAATCGGGCTTGATTATTTCTGCAATTTCGACTCATTTTTGGAAGGCTTCACTTTGAATCGGTGGGGCTTCTGCAAACATCTAACTCGTCAGCCTAGTTAAGCGTCCAAAACGCTAAATATACACCACGTGGTTAGGGCGTGAGGGGGGCCAGGGGGAAAAAAATGCATATTTTTGGCTCAAAAATGCGCGAGATGCGGAGGAGATAAAACGATATTTTTGTATCGCGTTGCTGAGAAAAGACCGCTTCCTCGAAATTTACCAAAAAACCCCCAAAAAAAACTGAGGGGGTGGAATGTCAGAAATTATCTCGTCACATTGGGAAGAAGAAAAAAAAATCAGAAGTTTTGTGCTTGTCCAACTCGTAAAAATGTTGCTTTTATCTGAAATTCCTCAATGAGATGACAGTGATGCCAATGACTAAAAATTGCCTGTTTTTTTCTGTTTTACAGCTGTTTGCGCCCCTGGGTGTCACGAACAACATGGCTTCTGCGATGTTCCCAACGAGTGCAAGTAAGTACCTCTTTTAAGAAGAGATTTTTTTTTACGAGTGTATACTTTGTTGACACCCTGTACGCCTATACTTTCTGCGTGAAACGTGCAGCGCTATAGCCAATTTGTTACACCAGGTGTAGGGTGACCCAAAAGTGAAATTGCATGGGGGAGGGTTTGAAAATCATTAACAAGGGATGCTCCCATGGCACGTGGCCTGGTGTCCAATTAACAGTACACGGGAAATTGGAAGGGACACACTTGACACTTTAGTCTAATCAACCGGATCCCTCCATTTATGCATCGGATCGCGAATTAAAACAGGCTGGAATTAACTAGAAAACGAGGTTTGTTGGGAGTAGATGTGAAAAAGGGATGGTTTTGAGGTCGCACATTTTTTCACGGAACCATGTTAACGTCGGTCCGCGAATTAAATCCATTGTGTGTAAACTGATTGGGCGGCCATCTTGTTTCCGACCAATAGGTCCCAAAAGCAGTAAAATTTGGTGAATCTCAAGGGTGGGGTCACCGGATCCATCAGGTTAATTAGCAACCATCCGGGATCAGTTTCCGCGTTGGAAATGGAGACAAACGAAGGGATTTTCCCCTCGAATTTTCCGGCTTTTTTTCTAATGAGGGCGGCGAACACAAGCCGCTTTTGAGAAAATATCAGAAGCGATTTTTTTGCGTTGTTCAGCTAATTCTAGTTTTCCATTTCCAAATTGACTCTTTGTTTTGTCTTGTATCGATTGGGATAACTGGTTGATTGAATGAAAAATTCTGAAACCCCATGGAAAGTCCTGAAAAGCAAGAGGCCTGCGAGCAATAGTAACCATCATAAAAGACGGTCTCTGAAAAATTAGAAGTCATTAGAGTAGGCATTAGAGGGACCCATAAAACCATTACCAGGAGTAAACTCCAGGGCCAGTTTTCAAATTAAGACGAACAGGGGTAAAAATGCTCTTTTGACTGTTTATGGCCGCATTGGGGGTAGACAGACACCCCTTCAACGACTGAATTCCAGGCATAAACATGGCCGAACATTGTTTTCTCGTGCTCGTAAAACCATCAGCCATTTGCATACCAACAAAGTCAAATAAACACAAAAGTTTCCATTCCCATTTCCTTTTTTTTTTTTTTTTTTTTACAACGAATGGTTAACTTTTTGGTATTCATTGTTTTCTTTTATAAGAAGTTCTCACGCACTACTTGACAACAAGTCCCCAGTGCTGCATGGGTCAGTCAACCTCCTTTTCTAGAATGACGATATCACGTGATGGGCCCGAGCCTGGGTTTTCTCACCCCATTTTTTAAACAAATTTTGGGTTTGTGACACGCATTAGAAAATAGGGAATGTCACGGTTCGTGGAACATGCTAAAACATGCATTCTCGAACCTGGTTTTGGAATGTTAGCTTTCTGGTCAACTGGCAGGCCACACACGCGTTGCGGTGACACAATGACTTACGGACACCCCGCTGTCGCTATTAATAATGCATCATGGGAACGGGTTACATCCCCATCCCCCCCACTTAAAAAAAATGGCGGATTGGTTCACTGCCTTCTTCCACACTCGGCTAGCTGCTTTTGGAATAAGCAGTTTTGGGTTTTGGTTTTTTTTTTGTGGAAAATTTGTGAAAAACTTACCTGACACGGGTCACCGGTGTTCCACAGGCCTCCCGGCAGAGCGGAACCCACTGAAAACCCCTCCCCCTTGCCCGTGTTTTTGAGGAAAAATGCACGCTTGTTTTTAAGTTTTTTTTATATTCTTTGGCAACTGCTTAAAGAGACATCGACTCCAACTTTCTAATAAAATCATCGAAATCGCGTCCAGCAGGATGTGCCGCTAATGAATGCTTATCTGCTGGTCAGCCTTCATTGATTTTCTGCGTAAAAATGCAGTGCTGACCAGGCGCAGAGGGCAATGTCATGACGGCCATCTTGGATTCGCCGACGCGCCTCAATATCACTCATTATCTAAATCATTTTTCCCCCTTGGCATCATTACGAACCAATTACCCGAATTATAATAAGCAATTAGGCGAGAAAAGAAAGCTTTTACTATAAAGGAAAAAGGTTGCTTTTTTATATTTTGAGCAGCACCGTGAGAAAGTGGAACGTTTGACGTCAACAGTTCTAAAATGGCCGATCCAACCCTTCAGTGCTCCAAAATATAGAATTGTAGTACAGAACCAGGTTAACTAACCATGTTTTTTTTTTTTTTTTTGTCTTTTTCTTTAGATGTCGCATTGGTTGGCAGAACAAACTGTGTGACCAGTGCATGCGCTACCCCGGGTGCGTGAAGGGCACGTGTAACCAGCCATGGCAATGCAATTGCGATGTGGGCTGGGGCGGACTTTTCTGCAACCAAGGTAAGGAAAAAAAAATTAAACGTTTTATTTTCTAAAACTGCCACGGATTTGCACAAACAACCAAAAAAAAAAAAAATGCAAACGGCGAAAGCATCTTTCGATCTACTTTACCGAACACGCATTGTTTTCTGCTCTATAATTTGAGATAATTACCATAAGTTGAATGGCCTTTTACCAAATCGTGAATCTTCACCTGCCTGCCCCTTGTATGTGCTCCCGAAGTTTTTTCCGTTGCCCTACCCCGGTATGCAGCACACGTGCGCTAACGGGAAAGGAGGGGGGGGGGAGTTGATCCCCCCTTGGGCACCATTGTTGAGACTATCAATGCCCCCATCGTTCCCACGTCGGAACGGGATGCATGTTTTGATCCCGAACACAAAAAAATACACGAAAAGCACATGTTCCTTCAATGATCAAAGCATCACTGTGCTGCTCCCCGAACGCATGCAGCACGTGCACTATTCCCATGCCTCCCCCGCGCTTTAGGCCGTGCCCCTGTCATTATACCAGATAGAATATGGAGGCAAATTTTAACCATGGCCTCCCCTTTTTTTTTTCCCTCCCAGATCTCAACTACTGCACTAATCACAAACCGTGCAAGAATGGAGGCACGTGCACCAACACGGGTCAGGGCGCCTTCACGTGCCAGTGTCCCGAAGGATATGGTGGCCAGACGTGCGACACCAAGATGGACGATTGCGCCCATCAACCATGCCTCAACGGTGGCAAGTGCGAGGTAAGCAGATTGAACCACTTGAAAGTGTCCCGACAGCAGTTGAAATCTTTGGTGACAGTAACTAACTTGCATTTTTTTTCCATATCTGCTTGTTCACAGGGTCAGGGAAGCAACTACACTTGCAAATGTCCACTGGGTTTCAGTGGCGTCCACTGCGACACCAGGGTGGCGACGTGCGCGGAGACTGTGTGCCACAATGGCGGCACATGTGTCGACGGTGCCGCTGGCTCACGCTGCCAGTGTGCACCCGGCTACGACGGCGCTGACTGCAAGCGCGAGAAGAATGACTGCCATCCGAACCCCTGCTTAAATGGTAAGTTCTTGAATCCTTGAAATGGCATTGAAAAAAATTCCATTCTGAAATGTTTTTGAATTTCGGAATCTGACCCGCATTTTTTTTTTCCACACTTCAGGTGGTACCTGCACCGATCAATTGCACGGCTTCCAGTGCGCCTGCCCAAAAGGCTTTTCCGGCGCCCGCTGCGAGGACAACATCAACGATTGCGCCGCCAACCCGTGCCTGAACGGCGGTACGTGCAGCGACCGGGTCAACAGCTTCAAGTGCATCTGCGTCGCCGGCTACATCGGCGACTGGTGCGAGTCCAACTTCAACGACTGCCTGACCATGCCGTGCTCTAACGGCGGCACCTGCCGCGACCTGGTCAACGGCTTCGCCTGCTCCTGCCAGCCTGGCTTCGCAGGCACTACGTGCATGGAACGTGTGGACGAGTGCGCGAGCTCACCGTGTCTCAACGGTGCTACCTGCTTGGATGTGCACGCCGGTCACCAGTGCCACTGCGCCGCCGGCTTTACGGGCCGACGCTGCGACCGGCGCATCGATGACGACGACGAGGACAGCGTCGCTGCGGCGAGCAACGAAACGCTAAAGGTGTCCGGCCCGGACCAGTTTAAGGGGCCGGAGGAGGAGCCGGAGGCCCTACCAGCCGAACAAGTGGTGCTCATCGCCACCTTTTCGGCACTGGTGCCTCTGCTGGCGCTCGTCTCCGTGTTGGTGATCCTGTGCCTGCGCCGCCAACGTCAGAAGGCGGCTCGGCAGGAGGAGGCGGCAGCGGCGCAGCGAGGCCAGAGCGCCGAGGACGAGGAGATCCGGCGGCAGAACGAGCAAAACGCCGGCGTGCATAGCATGAACAACAAGTGCTTGGAGAGCGGGGGGCAGATCATTGTGAACGCCCTGGACAAGAAGCCCTCGAGCGGCAAGGGCTGCTACAACAAAATGACCAATGAGGACAAGACGGTGGTGGACAAGCTGCATTCGCTGTCCACACTGCAGAGAACTAAGCTGCTAAACGCAGACGTGAACAGTGCGCTACACTTAGACAAAGACTGTGATAAGCAGCAGCAGATTATTAACAAAAGGGCGTCGCTGACGATAGATGTCGCTTGCACGTCACCCAGGTAAGCATCGCTTTTGGATTTTTTTTTTTGTTATTGTCTGGTTTGAGATGCATTGATGGAAAACATCAGTGGGTCGGCGCTGTTGAACTGTTCTAGAATGTGCAGAGCGCACAGGGGATTCTTACCTGGGGATGATAACTCGAGGGCGACCTCCTCGTGTTCACCAGGGGTCAGGGGTCAAAGATCTGTTGAAGGCAACCGGAAGCGAGGGATCCCTCCCTCCCTTCCTCCCTCCTGGCCGTCTGCGTTTACATCCTTCAGCGTTTTTTGTTTGTTGTTGGCTACCTGCCTAAATGTCTGGTTAGGCTTTGCTCACTGACAGAAAGTGGCGCAGGTAGCGCCCTCCTATCCATCCTTCCTCTCGTGGGAAGCCTTTCGGGACACCCCGCATGCTAAATTTAGCTCCTGTACAGTTACGTGGTTACGTTTCGGGTCAAAAACCGAACCAAGAATTCGGTTAACCTTGACTGCGAAATGCATGTAGTTTTGGTTTTGTTTTTTTCTCTCTCTCTTTGGAAGGGACGGTGCCCTTTAAATACACGTACCTGTCCATTGAGGATTTTTTTTAAAAAAATTAAGCCTACCCTTGTAGCTGCTTCTGCTGCTGGTGGTGGCGGCTACTGATGAAGTAATTTGGCGAACGCACATTCCTGTTGCTCCTGACATGTTTATGGGCTTGACTTGGCGATGCTGAAACAAAACGAGGAGGAGAATAACATAAAAATGCGCTCGAGTAATTATAGGCCCACCGAGCAGAGGAATAAAAACAAAAACAAAAGCTCGTTGGTGCTGGTGCTGTTGCTGCTACTTGCTTGCTTGCTACCAACTCTCCCCCCAATTGATAAGATTTTAATTGGCGGGACGTGCAATTTGTTCGCGCAACCCATTATGCCGATTAATGTCTAATCCCGTTTTGGCAACGGCGAACGTGAGCGCCTGCAGCGCAGAAATGGGAGCAAATGCTCAGTTTTAGCTGATGAGTTATGGGGGAACTTTCAGGCCCTGAGCATCGCACGAACAAATGCTCAGTTCTGTCATGAAATGGCTTAAAAGTAGAATTACAGTTCAACTGGTCATGGTTGCAGGATGGTTGACATACCGATACTAGTTGGGCAACGAAATCCCAACAAAAAAGTTGCTATTATTAAATGATTTTCTTTGATTGTATATTATGGAGATCTAGTTGTATACTGTTAGTGCATTAAAAGGTTGTTGCCATTTGCCAATGTTGGCACATCGTTGACAGCCAACATAAAACAAAATATTGGCAACTACCATTTCCCAATGTTGGCTCAATGTTGTCTGCCATCATAAAACCAACTATTGACAACTGCCATTTGCCAATGTTGACAGCCAACATGAAACCAACTATTGGTAACTACCATTTGCCAATGTTGACTAAATGTTGATAGCCAACATGAAACCAACTATCGGTAGCTCTTACCATTAGCCAACGTTGACTAAATGTTGATAGCCAACATGAAACTAACTATTGGTAACTCTTACCATTAGTCAACGTTGACTAAATGTTGATAGCCAACATGAAACCAACTTTTGGCAACTTCCATTTGCCAATGTAGGTTCAATGTTGACTGCCAACGTGCTGTGTTACTTGTGAACTTGTCGAGCTACTTTGGTCATAGTGGTTATTGTGTTATAACTTGATAAAGGTTGCCATAATTATGACAGATCCAAGTCACGTGATGTCGCCCGTGTTAAAACTGTATACATAAACCATATATGGAAAGTTCAACAGCGCCATTTTTGTGTCAATAAGTGCAAATTATGCCATTTTGATATCCAACACAAAAACTAAAACTTTTGATTTCTTTTCTTTTGCAGTGAAACGACGTTAATAAAATCAGCCGATAAGGACTATGCGGCGTCCAGCGTTAGTAATAACAGTTGTCGCAATAGTCCGGTCCCAGTATCTCCTAATTCCGTGTATGTGATAGAAGAGCACAGCGAGACGACTCACCAACAACAACAACAACAACGGTTTCCCTCCGACAGGCGGTTAGCCACGGAAGTGTGATTCAACTTTGCGATTTTTTGGCTGTTCAACAAAAATATGAACTTTAAAAAAAAAAAAAAAAAAAATGTGCAGCCATATAATGGACAAAACCACTTAAAAACACGAAGTCAAATCTTTATAAGAGAAGCCTATATAGAAATGAATTCCAAAGACAATTAATTAAAGAAGATCTATGAAGAGGGCTCGCACCACCGCCACGCCACCTATCGGAGAGACATTTTTATTATAGTAATAAAAATTGGACCGAAGATTACGGATTTAAGCAAAGAATTATGAAGAGGAGCGCCGCAGAATATACAGAAGGTCTTATTATTTATTTATGTGGTTATTAATACAGGATATAATACGAAAAAATGTATATCGGGTAGCCAGCGTGTCCTACCACCGATTTTTGTAAGATATATTTAGTAAGATATAATTTAAGTGCCTTGTCTTTTTTAATGAAGCGTTTTTTTCCTGAGAAGGCGCCTCTGCAACGTTGAATCATGTGCGAATCCAAAGAATCTGGATAAATATTTATAATTTAATTTTATCTGATAATATTATGTCCGTTTCGCGTCCACCTCGGCGAAGAGGGAGGGGGGCAATTTCTCGTTTTTTTCATGCCTTTATCCCCCATCCTGTACCCAGTTTGTGTGCCTCACTCTTGACTTGTCCGCGTTTTAACCGCCCTTCGAAACGGAAAAAAAGCTGACTGGCAAAAGTGGGGGAAACCAAAGTTTTTCAGTTGTTTATGAGAGAGAGAAAAAAATTTAGTTTTTGTATGAAACAAGATTTTAGTTATTTTTATGAAAATAAAACACACTTTTCAAATGTTATTCGTTTTCCAATATCTATGGTTAAAAAATGAACGTTTTTTTTTTGCAAGAAATAATGTAGTTTTACAACTTTGGTTTTTTCACTTGTGCTGGCAGTGATAACTTTCGATTGGTATAGCAAAGCTGCAGCAACGCCTAGCTTCGCAGAAAACAGACGACTGACATGTGTGGATCAGACAAAATTTTCAAATCTGAATCCATATTTAAATTATACGAAGCACGATCCAAATCGGTATCTGAATCCAATTTTTGTTACAATACAGAATCCACATTTCTGGAAAAGCCCGATTCGGATCGTTTGCCTCGACTTTCCCTTGTGCTTTCTTATTAATACTATTAATTATTCAACAGTTAATTAATTTTTATTACCGGTAGCGCCATCAATAATGCAATCTGGCAACGCGTTGCCATGGTTACGCCAGGATGCAGTAGCCATGGCAACCGGCCGGGATGGGCACATTTTTCCGCAACAATCATGGTTTCAAGTTGTGTGATTTTCACTGAAAATTTTGAGAATTGTTTGTCTTCTTTACTTGTTATCCATGACTTTAAGTCAAGTTACACAAAAAATATATAATTTTGTTTTTTCCTATTTATTAAAAATGAATAGAATTCAAGTGTTCAGCGTCTGATTTTCAATATGCGAATCGAGAATCGAATGGCTCTCTAAATCGAAATAAGAATTTTACGTATGTGTCCATGTGTAAAAAAATATTAATAATAATATTAATAGCGAAAAAATCACTGTGCAACTAATAGTAATTAACAGCCCCGTTTATAGTTTCTCATCACTTTTATTTTCGTAATTTTTTTTTTCGAAGGAAACAACAAAGTACAAGTTTTTTTTTATTTCAATTTCTTTTTTCCGGTAGCTATAAATCGGTTTTTTAGCGAAGTGACTCTGCATTGCATTTGTTTTTTAATATTATTATTATTGTTTCCACTGATCTCGATTTTTAGAATGAAATTTTTAAGTTTTTGTGCAAGGATCTCGATTTTCTTAAAGAAAAAAATGGCCGTCATTTTCGATTACTAGGGACTGTATCACACTTGAAATATTTCGAAAACATTATCTTTCCCCAAAACTTCATATCAAGAGCAGCCTGTTTAAAAAAAAAATACGTTTATTTATTGCTTTTTTATGCGAGGGCAAGTTGAAATTTTTGAGAAAAATCGTCATTTGCCCGCTTCGTCCTATTGTATATCGTGAAAAATTGTTTTCAAAAGACAGGGTCAAATATTACGGGTTTTTAAGTTCTCAAGCTTACTTTCTGAATAGGTTAACGCTTACATTATTTCATTCAAAAACTGATAAATTTGCACCAAAGATGGCGGCGGTGGTGGGCGTTGCCATGTTAAAATTCGAACACGTTTCCATGGCAACGTTCGCAATTTCCGCTTCCTTTGACGTTAGATCTTGTACGCATGCGAGCCATTGCTTATATACTGCTCCCTTGTTTTATGTGATCATCACACGATAATTTTTTTTTAAAAAAACCCATTAAAAATAGGAAAAAATAATAATTGCAAGAAAAATACAAAAATACAAAAAGCGCACGAACCATTCAGCAGCTAGAGCTGTGGTCCCTAGTCATAGTCATTGTTTTAATTTTCATCATGGCATTTTGTGTAGTCAAAGAGTTGTTTGTTTTTCTGCTTTTTCCCTTCCTCAACCGTCCATTCTTCCATTACGCGATCGTTTTGAGGAGCGAAAAGTTTGTAAAAAAAACGTCTGTTTTTTGGCAAATCGCGTTATTGTTTGTATACAAAAGATTTAAGAAAAAAGGCCGAAAGGTTCATCCAAAATGTCCCTTGAATTTCAGCGTAAATGATTCAAATTTTTGACTTTTTCATCTATTATCTGATAATCTCCGTTTTCAATGTTATGTTTTTCACGCAAAAAAGGGCAATTTTGGAGGAACCCGAACGGCCTTTTTCTAATCATGCTTTCCTAAACTCTCCGTTGGTTTCACACATGTGTCAATTATTGATTGTCGAAATGCCCCAAACGTTGTTTTCGCTATGTATGCTTGAAATTTGTAAGAAAAAATATCACAAAATTCGTGTACATATGTATATTTATAGTATGCCAATGATGATGTATATATTTTAAAATTGAAAAATCCCCATCCTTAACTATATCATTACCAATTTCATCAAGAAATAAAAATATCGAAAATGATTATTTTTCAAAGATTTGAGTATTTCGTTTGTTTTCTATCATCGAAACGTACACCTTTAAAGTGCTATTGGACGAGACTATTTAAACAATTCATCTATGTGAAGAAATACTATTGGTATGTATAAGTGACCAGATATTGGGTATGTATAACATGTATGAACTTTAATTATACGGCTATTTATCTAAACTTGTTTTTTCCAAACTTGAATTTAAACAAGATACTATACACGTTTTTAATTAATACATTCATGATAACAACAGTTGAAAACTGCATTTTATTAATTAGACATCTTGCATTAACCGTAACAAGTGCATGTTGTTATGACTGCATTATTATAATTTAGAAAAAAATATATGATAAAATTATAAGAACCCTTGAAAGATTTAAGAATTTTTGCCAATAATTCGTTCTATGCCATTTACTGTAATTCCTTTATTACAAAATTAAGGTTTAATTAAGGTATATGTTTACAAGTCAAGGTAGATTATTCCAGTTTAAGAATTGAATCGTTAACGACAACCTCTTGAAAATATGATCATAACCTGATTTGCAACTTAGTAAAAAAAAAAACTTAACGTCTTTGTTTACGATACGGTGAACGTTCAGCAGCGAGTGTGAAACGGAAGTGTAACGCCGAGCGGCTGCAAATCTGTTTTACGCAGCAGTCTAACGGCTTACGGAAAGTTTCATGCAACGTAGGGCTACCGTTTTATGAAAACTTCCCGTAAGCCGTTACACAGCCGCGTAAAGCAGTTTCACAGCCGTCAGCCGTTACACTTTCGTTTCACCATCGCAGCTGAACTTTCACCTTAATACCGAAAACAGACGTCAACATTTTTTTTTTTTTACAAAGTTGCAAATCAGGTTTACTTATCACATAACAGTTAACTAAATATTAAGCTAAAATTAATAATTCAACTTTATAAAACAGCACGTGTTGCAACCGTCTAACTTGAAGACTGTAAACGGGCGTTAACCGACATCTTTAAAAACTAATTAGCCGAGGATAGTTTACTCAGCCATTAGGCCATGCGGTACACCCTGCCATCGAGGTCTGCCAATTAGCCATTTACCGGGTCGGTCATATATATATATTTTTTATCTGTATTGGAGTTTAATAATGGCGGGTCTTATAGGGAACATAAATTAGGTTAAGCTGCGTAGAAAAACGGTAGCTCCGTGGGCAAAAGCGAATGAAGACCAAAATCGGCAAAACAAAAACCCGTGTGAAAATAACGAAGAGAGCAACGGTTAATGAGGCAAACTTGCTCCCCGCAGATACTTAAACGTGGTCACCACTTAAGTGACGCAATGAAAAAAAAACACAAAAAAGGGGGCTCTATGGGGAGAGGCAAAGTTACACAGCCAGATCAGTGATGGCGCTGATAACTCATGCAACTTGTGTCGATGCTTTGCAACGATAAAAGCCAATATTTATGAGGCAATGCAAAAACAAAAAAACTAACGTCAGCTTAAAGAGCAATCAAGGGCTTCTGTATGGCGAAACACCCTTATCCCACATTTCTGTCTGCAAAATTTCTATACGTGCCTCTGGGACGATGAGTTTGTATGTTTGTTTATCAGTTGTTATTCTACGACCCCCATGACCATAGCCACATGCTGGTATGCATAATAACGGAAACTCTTGTTAAGGCTACAAGTTTTTTTTTGGTAAGAGGGTGCTGAAGAATTTCGGGAATGAATACATGTATGCAATGAAAGAATTTTACTTGCCTTGTATCTGATTGGATACTCAAAATGGTTCTTTACAGTATACATTCTGCATGCTCACAATATAAAGCCCCGCGCACAATAGACTCAGGTTATGTTCGCGCATGCGCACTAGTTGTGCGCTCAGCGCAAAATATCGTCTGCTAAATTTCTTTGGCATGCCAAATATACAGCACACATCCGAGCAGAGAAAAGTGAGTCTAGTGTGGGGAGGGCTATAGGTAAGAACAATGTTCTCGGTGTATTCATTAGGGGCCGTCCATAAATGACGTGACGCACTAAGGGGGGCCCACACATTTGTGACGAGGGGGAGGGGGTGTTTAAGAAATGTGACGTCACGTCAAAAATTCCGTCATAAATTCATTTTGTGGCATGCATATTATTGATTGTTATGATTCTATCACCATTTTTCGTTGTTCTAATACAATGTTTCAAAGTATTTTTAGTTATAATTATTTTATATGATAAAGCATAAAATAATTTTTTTGCCAATTTCAGTTTTACATTGCCTCCTTTTTAATGCACGTTTTCTACAATAGCAGAGTGCAGCGCCACACTACATACATAATGCAATGATAATAACCAATTTTAGAGGAAAGCGGGAGGGGCAGAGCTTTGTGACGTCATATTTGAGGGGGTCTGACTTTTTGTGACCAAGTGTGACATGGGGCAGGAGGAGGGGGGAAGGGAAGGAGAATAAAAAATCTGACAAAATCGCGTGACGCCATGAAAATCACGAGAACTAACAATTCTTCGATTGTACATGCATGGAAAAATATTGTAAAATATGTACATGTTAAAAGTAGGTAGTAAATGTTAATAAGAAAATGTGTGAATTAAATGAAAAGAGTAAAGGCTGTTCCATTAGCACAACAGTAAGTTGTTGGATTAAAACACAATAGAATTCATCGAATTATTGCGTCATCAACACAACCGCATGCGCATTTTCTCTTCTCGCACAAAAGCAGTCTTTGCACAGTTACGACTATGCACATGCAGTAGGTTTTTTGACCATCGGTGAAATTCCTATGTGAATTTTAAATTTGTCATTTCACTTGCCGGAATGCAAAGCCAAACTGAGCAGTTTGGTGTATCGTATGTCTGCGTGCGACTTACAGTTTGTCCAGAATAGGGAGTTCTATTACCCCGTACAAAAACAACGTGCAGAAAATGACCAGAAAAATATCCCAGTGGCCAGTGCATTTCCTGCAGAAGCTATTACGCAAAGATTTGATACAATTCTGGCAATTTGTATTCCCAGAAAATAGTCTGCACAGCTTTCAACCAAATTTCTGGAGAATTTTAAAGATGCAGAAACTTGCAGAAATACTCTAAACTAATTAACCCCCTCTAAACTAATAAACCCCTCTAATCGCTAGCTGATTTTGATCTCGTGCACATGCTGTTCTAAATCTCTTGCAAATGCAGTTCGAACTTTATCGCGTTCTTTTTTGTAATTCCATCGTTCTTGTTTTGGAATGTTTTTGGCAATTGGAATGCTTCTCTAATTCAGTTTCTTTTAACTTCTTGATGTTTAAAATAAATAGTTCACACGTAACTTCATTGAATTCAGTTTATTTTGAAGTTATTTCAACATCAAAAAATCTAATATTAAGACAGGTTAATGTTGAATCACACAATGGATGGGTTACCAAGGTGCGAAACACATGACGAAATGCGGACAGCTGCATATGTTTTCCTCAAAGGTCCCTGCATCGTATTTAACAATTGCCGAACCTTCGTGACTTTAACAAATAAACCGAAAATTAGACAAACTCTTGAGTCCAGACTCATACGCACGGACGCCATTGCTAGAATGATATGAATACAGTTTCGCTGATGCGAATTGAAAATAACAGCCGCCATATTGCTACTCTTATTTACATAGAAAACCCATATACGCTAATGGGGATTAAGCTATAAGTGGGTTAGTAGTATGCCACTACTAATTTTTTCGAAATTTCTCATTTCACATGCCGGAATGCGACGCCTAACTGAGCATTTTGGTGTATCGTTTGTATGTGTGCGACTTCCAGTTTGTCCAGAAAAGGGAGATCTACTACGCTACTATATAGTAGATTAGCAGCAGGAAGGGTTAAATTAGTTTCCACGAAAACAGACGTCTAATTCATTTGTAAGCAATGTGTTAAAATCAGCAAATAGACAATGAAATTTACAGACTCTGTCATTGGGATGGTATGGTATGAATTTTATCGCTCAAATATATTCTGGGCACCAGGTTTTTGGCATCAGGTTTCAAAATTTGTTCCAGGCAAAGACAAATTGTTTCAGTATGCAATCTTGCTATTTTTCTGAAGTGAAATTATTCATCAATAGTGAAATTTTCCAGCAGTAAGTGCAATTTTTCTACTATAAAAGCATAACGTTGCCCTTAAATTTAGCAGAAGGATGGGGCCTGCGCAAAGATCCTCACCTACAAAAAATTACGATTTTAAAAGCACTTTCAATGACAATTTTCTGGTTTTTAAGCCAATATGTGCAGAACACCCAATTTTGTAAGTTTCGCCCTAAACTGCCACCAAGAGTATAAACGCACTAATTCGCTGCTCATGAAGTCTACTTAAAAAACCTATTCAAAAGTGACCAAAGTAAAAGTAGGCTGGTGTTCGCAGACCTTTACCACAATTGCTTAACCAGAGACGGCAGTAAATACTATCTTTCAGTGCTTATATGCAACCTGATATAAAGTTGCTGTGTCAAATACTCTCACTTGAGAGGTGCTCGAACAACATTCGAAATTTCCCAAAATAGGCTATTCGTGGAAATTGTTGAGTTAGGAGGCCCCATTCCCTGCTTAAGACCAATTATGGCTGCCAAAAACGGGGTTAATATTTCAAGAGCCGAGATTAAGTCTAGACGATAAGGCCAAGAGGAACGCTTCTGCGCGTTAACGCTGTACGCTCCGTTGCCCACCACGACGCCATATCTACCAGTTCCAGTTAGGTAACTGCACATCCTGTGCGTCGATCAAGAATTGGTATCATTACCATCGCCTATCTACCCCCATTTCCTCGGCTGAGATCCCCAATCTTACAAGGTCCTTTCCTTCTCCCTTTGCAGCATGCGCTGTCCACATTAACTGTAGCATATCCTTTTAAGCGAATCCTTTGATAGGAGGTGCTACTGTCTGTATAAATAAGTTATACACCAGAAAAGGTTTTCCTTCCGTCATGCGCAGACGCTACAAAGATCGTTAAATTTGTTCCAGGAGTTATATTTTACGAAGGTACGCTTTGTAGCATATTTAGTTGTAAATCGATTACCTTTTTCTCATTTTCTTGTACTTTCCTTTCAATTGTCTCATTAACTTGCACGTTTTTACATGTTTTTACACGGTTAAAACACATTAGGTGTGCGCAACTTTTTTACACATTTTTTTGTGCTTTTTTGCACATTTTGAGTTTTCAGTGTGGAGTTACATAATTGCCATAAAACCGTTAAAAAAAGACAAGAAATTGCATACATTTTAGTACGGGGCGTGGCTAAAACTCAGAAATTTGAACTACTTCCGGTCTCGCGCATGCGCATAACTCCACTCACGTGATCACGCATGCGCCATGCTGCTGCTATGTTTAACCTTTTCTGGTGTATAACTTATTTACCGTTACACAACCATAGTAAGTCTAATTACTCCCTGTCTATACGACTTTACAAGCCTACTGTAGCTGCGTCCCCACTAACGAAAACATGTTTGCAGCAAGAGTTTGCTTACCAAATTTCCGTCCCGGTGTTTCAGCAAACTTCCGGGCGTTTTTGTGCCCAAGAGACAATCGGGATAAAAGGGGGAAATGTATAATTTTGAAGGGTTTTTGAAAATTTGAAAAGGGTGTGCAGACGAATTTCAAGAAAAGATAGAACAGATCGTCTGCAAAACTGACAGAGAGCAGTATAACAAGTCTTGGTACAAGCGCCATCATTTCAAAACGATACACTTTTGCTTTTCGAAACATGTGCCTGAAAGCATGTTTCGTGTTTATTTTTTTTTTGCTTTTGCTCCATGTTTTCGTTGGTGGGGACCCAACTTAAAAGATATTGCAGGTTGGGTTCGAGAACACCACAATAAAGCGAGTCATACTATTCATTTAGTTTCTCAGTGCATGTAAAAGTTTGCAGTAACATTACTGTAAAATGTGGAAACTTTGAGACAGTCATCATTTTGCCCATTTCGACTGGATGCCATTTCAGCCAGTTGGAGATTCACACTCTTCAGTCATGTTGTGGCGACTTCTGAAAGCACTGTAATTTCTAAATTAAGGTCATTTTTATTGTGACGCCTGTTTTGTGTTTTCGCTATAATGTCGTCAAACGTTCATGCAGGAAAAACTATAACCGCTGTTGACAAACCAGGTCAATATGGCGATTCCTACATATGCCTTGACTATTATTTATGTGAATAGCAAACAAATATACATAAAACCATAGGTTATGTTTGTCGAAAACCAGACAAAAGCGGAATAATTTGAGACTGACCCAAACTTGAGTTTCTGCAATTTTGATAATTTTATTATGCATGTTCTCATTATTTAACTCGCAAAGTAGGCACCTAAGTGGTTTTGTTTTATTTTTACGTGGGGAAAAAGGTGTAAAGCAGTTGGCATTTTTGTATTATGATTATATACGTACTGAGCAATTTTGGGTTTAATTGGTTGTGGATAAAAAATCATTGTCAGTGCAAACTGCCATGAAATGTGATTGACCCAGGACTCAATCTATAATCGAACGTTTTTTATATGAATACCAAAGGTTAATGATGGCTACAAATTATATTTTATAAAAATAGAGTCCCGCCATAACTGAAATAAGGAACATTCTTTAATCAGCATGCTTTTAATAAACTTTCCGGTCCAATGCTCATGACTTCTTTTAATCCCTTATTTATATCAAACGTACGAGTTTTTACGACTTCTTATGTTTAATTTATCGGTTTTGAACTATGCATCGGTTATTGAATTCATTATAGAGAGGCATACATTCTATTAGAGCGCATATCACTTTTCGATTCATCGTGGGAATAATGTATTTCTAGAAACAAGCTTCCTGTTTTGAAATAGCTTCTGGTTGGGTTTAAAATCTTCAATGTGAAGGTGGCATTTAATTTTTTCAGACCACAGAACACATTGAAAAACAGAAAATACTGTACTGCATACAGCCTGCAAGTATCAAAAATGTGGTATACAGCCGAACTCTCTTAATCGCACAGACCAGATAATTGCACATGTTCTCCATGCCCTGGACTTTTGCCCTATGAAGTGAAGTGAACCCGGATAATTGCACAAACCAGATCACACATTTTTGTTAAGTGACAATAAATGTCTTCCATAGCTAATCTAGCCATTTGAAGGATTTTAGCAAACAATTGAGCCAGGATTACTGTATATAAGCAAAACCCGGATAATTGCATAAACCGGTTTAGTGCACATTTTCGGCTTGCAATTAAGCGGGTTCGACTGTACATTAGTAGTAGAAAACTACATTCAAGGATAACGTGCATTTTCAGTAAATTTCACCTCAAATGTCCCTGGATTGAAAAATGAGAAATATTTCGTTTATGTGATGGACCTGTGCAGACTGGGAATTCAGCCCCAGTAAGCTGGGACCATTATACAATTACAACAAAATGTTCGTTTTGATGTAACATTGGGCTGTCCACAATGCATCACGGTTGATTACGACCTTAACCTTTTAGTTAGCAGCCCAAGTCAACAACTAAATTTCTTTGTACATAGTTGAAAACTGATTAAAAATTCTTCAGGTCTTATAAACTGGTGTAAATTTAACGATTGATTAAGATCTTGACCTTAAGTCATTCTTGCAAAAAACCGTATATCTAGTTTCATAGCATAAGGGGTTAAACTAGATCAGTGTTTTAAAACCTGTTTTCAACGAAGGGTTCATACAAGTGTGCCTTTGGAGTTGGAGAAATACTAAGTTGAAAATTTCTTACTACATACTGTATTTGTGACACTTGAGCAGATTTTTAAACCCAGTTGAAAAAAAATTAAAAATCTTGACATCAAAAACAAACATGGTGTGCCATTTTATATAACTTAACTTGAGATTATGCATTGGCTTTTGAAAAACAGCATTCATTATACAAGTTGCAAACGGTAACAAACCAAAATAACTTAATCTTCGATAGAACGAGTAAAAGTTTTGTGCAATCGATCATCAGCATTATAAAGGGAAACCAGTTGTTTAACGGATTTTTTCTGATTCACATCGACCTAATTTGCCATATGCTAGGCTTACAATTTGCAAGTTGGAAAGGTAACAAATTTTCCCATCGTTATTGTTCAGAAAAAAAAATAGTTTGATAAAACAAGTTTGGAAACTGCTTGCAATGTTTAACGATGAGGTAAAACAAGACACGCAAATACCGACCATGAAACCGAAAGTCCACCATAGGTGCACCAATAATTATAATTGGATAAACGTATTATAATCTTATCACAGTTTTTTAATAAAATATATTTAAAATGAATTGTTAGGTTATTTTATAGCATAGCACAATACCCTTAAAATGAGTTAAACGTTTTCGTGTAAAGAAAACCTCATTTTTCACTGAATTTTTAACTGAGTTTTTGTAAAGGACCACTAAAGCCGGGTCTCCACCAACAGTAACATTCAACATTCAACATGAAGCTGGAAACACACATGCACATAAAACACAAACCTTAAACAATTAAATCAGAAACATGTTACAGATGTCAAGGTGTATCCACCAAAGTTTTTAAAAATAATCATTTCAATTAAATAAATAAATAAAAAAGGGGTGCAAATGTGTCCAGTTTATGGCGCTCCTACTATGGTTCTTTTAGACCCACGATTTGAAGATGATCTTTTGAATTTCAACACTTGCGTAATTATTGCATCAAAAAATGCGACCAGGTCTTCAATTGAGTCAATAGCCGAGCCGAGCAATGACAACATTTTTTTTTATGTAGACCGCATCTCGGGCGATCGGTCAAATGTGTCCAGAAACATGAATCTGGACGCAAAAACGTGTCATAAGTTTGCTGAAACAAAAGTGGTAAGCAAACATGTTGTGCACATTTGTTTGAACAAATACTAAATATCTTTGACATGTCTAAGATATTTTAGCAGGCCATATGGGCGTGGTTTTCCGCTCAGCAGAAAGGCAGAATAGCACCAGTGCGCGTGCGCAGCTTCAAATCTTTCACTAGCAGACGGAAATCCGATCATTTTTGCTGCGGTGGGAATAGGGCATAATGGAGGCTTGCGGCCAGATTTATTGTTTCCTGCCAATGTTAAACAAGGCCCTTATAAGAAAAACCTGAGGCTCTTCTACGTGTAAATTCTTTGTGGGAATGGCAAGATTGAGCCAGTAAGATATCAAGTGAATTATCAACCACGACAATACAGGAATTTTCAAAACTTTGGGCTGTTTTGTCGCGTGGAGGCGATGGGATTCTAACTTAAAAAAATCTATAATTGATACAAAATATTTTTCTTAAAAAAACACAAAAAAACCTGATGGTTTGAACAAATGGGGTGACTTTTCAAAGTTAGGTAACGAATTTTTCTTAATGGAAAACCTGACTTCAAAAATTTCCCCCAGACGTCCAATTATATTTACCTCCAAACAATGGTTGGAAAATCTATCAAAATATCATTCGTTGTCGAATTATTCAATCCCATTATCAACGTTCCGAATAATTAGGTGCGAATCGCCATTAACAGGCTGCTAAGATACAATGATTTCCAAGTTTCTCACGCAAGTTATCCTGATGCAATTTTCGGTAATGATTTACAAACTAGAAAGCACTGACCTCCGCTTCACAGGTTCGCATTAATACGTGAAACACCTCTTTAAGTCAGCTGCTGTTGCACTCAATGAATTTCAGCGATATTAGGCTTAAGGCATGTGTATATACAGGATGAAACCAAATTTCATTGAATATTAGGGGAAGTCTAGATAATCGCTCTAAATTCCGTGTTACATTTCCATGTTTGGATTACTGAAAGTAGTGCATATGGAACATAATAATTTTACCAATTTTTTGTTAATTTACAAACATTGGCAAAAAATATGTATAGTATAATACACTGTGAGTCATAAAAAAGTAGAATCTAATAAAAAAAGCACAACTTCGTGAAAAATGCTTCGATTTAAATGAAATTTGGTACTTACATAGAACAATAGTGTAGGAAAAAAATAAATTATAAAATGTGCTCAAAATGTTCTCCGGTACACTATTGTTCTATGTAAGCGCCAAATTTCATTTAAATCGAAGCATTTACACGAAGTTATGAATTTTTTTCATTGGGTTCTACTTTTTTATGACTCAACAGTGTATATGTCATAAATGCAACATGTATTGATTACAAAGTGTAATACAGCATTTTCATATTTTCAGTCATTTTGTAAATTTTGTTAATTTCCTAGATTGAAATTTTGAGCTGTATACATGAAGGAGTTGAAATTCATTAAAATGGCATGTCGACAAACAGAATATGCATAATGGTATATACTGTATAAATGTATTTCTTTGTCCATATACCGTATATATACATGAATTACATTTTATTATGTGTTGTTTGTGAAATTTAAATATGTTTTTAATTCGAGAAAATCCACTAATATCTGTTGAAAACTTTTTCACCTAATTTTAAATATGACAAACGAGTTAGGTCACATGATTCAAGTTCCCTGTAATCATTCCCATAATGCAAAATGTGGTCGTTACCAAATTTCTTTCCCAATAATAAACTTGCTTGTCACCTACAAAGATTTGAGCGATTTGAAGAAAACAACTATTCTGTACTAGAAAATCAAAAACTAGGTCATGTTTAGAGAAATCTACTCGCATAGTTATGATACAATATGATATATAGAGAATGCAGGTGTCCATGCATATTACGTGTACACAAAATTGCCTATTTTGTGATAATATTGTCAAGGTTACTCTTTATTTCACACATTGAATGCATTTGAAATTTATCCACATATAGAGGCTCTTTTGGTTATATTTTGTGGTTTGGGAAAACACGTGGATTGAGGGCCATGCTTTATCACCTTGACCTTCAGAGGACAATGGATAGGACCTTGTTTACTTTACTTTGCTAACATCTTGTGGATTTGAGTACCCGAGTCTGAGCACCTGAATGTGGCATGACATTGTGCTATATTAATAATAAAATTTACTAGAACTTACTAACAACTACTTGAGATGGAAAAGATTAACTCCACATAGTATTCGAAACTCTTGCAAAATATCCCAAAAATATTTTTGTTTAAATATCTCAAAATTTCTCGAAGCCCATGAAAAGAACACGTTGAAGATGTTTCAAAACGTTGGTCAACCCCATAAATTCTGAAACATGTTTTTCTTCTAAATTTTCACGTTGTATAAAATTTTCTAAACTATCATGTGATCAAATGGTTTATTTTTCACATTATAACCACGTTTTCCCCCGACATTTACAAATTAGAGGTTTCTCAGCAAGCTTAGCTGTCCACTTTTCTTCGTCAAGTAAACATATATAGACACACCCAAAAAAATCAGAAACACAGATTTCTTAAATAAAACTCCATCAATTCACTTGTCACGGTGGTTTCAGAGCCTTGTCACAAAATGAATGTAGTACATGTATGTAAATAAAAGCACATGAATACCATTCCTTGCCCTTGTGCCAAATCAATACGTATTGTATTTGTCTGCAAAACCGGTTCAACATTCGCAAAAATAGCGTTGGAAATGTGAAATCCTAACCTGGAAATAACTGTGTCCAGAACATCTTGGAATGACGGATGTACCAGAAACCGCTGAGTTCCAGGACCTGGCCGAGTGAGTTCCAGAACCTGGCTGAGTGAGTTCCATAACCTAGCTGAGAGAGTTCCATAATCTAGCTGAGTAAGTTCCAGAACCCGGCCGAGTCCCAGAATCTGCTTGCGAGTTCCTGAAACTGGCTGAGTTCCAGAACCCGGCAGTCCCACAAACCTGCAGTTTCAGAAACTGGCAGTTCCAGAAACTGGCAGAGTTCCACTCAGAAACTGGCAGAGTTCCAGAAACTGGCAGAGTTCCAGAAACTGGCAGAGTTCCAGAAACTGGCAGAGTTCCAGAACCTGGCCGAGTTCCACAAGGTCTGTTTCAGGCTCTATTAAGAAACTCGACTATAATTGAATGTAACAAACATCTAGTTGTTGTATGATGATGAAAAGCAGCACGATGCACAAGTACATAATATAAATGTTCGTAAAATGTGCTGATGATCAACCACTATTTGATGCAAATGATTAAGTTAGTGTTAACCTTTATAACCTCTTAAACCATGTACTATGATATCATCTGAAGCCGGACTTTCCGTATGTACTAGAGTTGTTATCAGACTGCTGGGTTTTAGCACATTATGGCCATGGTGCAATTTCGGTGGGCCATGGCCTGTTAACAACCTGCCTGATCTGAGATAAAGATGTCTTCAACTATGAATGCCAGGTGAACACGCGATAATAGCTTCCAATAAATGGTAACATTGCAGACTGAAAAGAATGTCGCATTCGTGCATTCCACAAATGTTTTTTTGCAAATGCGCGTTGTAGAAGCAATTACTGAGAACAACGTACCAGGGTCCAGGTGCATGTTATAGAAAGGCAATTCGACCTTGAGGCCCTATCGCTCTTCAAAATCTTCAAATATCACGAATTACATCTTTTTTGAGAAAATTGTCACGTGATTTTCAAATCTACAGTTCGCTTTTGCGCAAAAAAAACATTAAAAAAAAATCCTACTGTATATTTTTTTGCTAATTGTTGGGTGTCGTTTATCACCGACAATTACAGGAATTTTTATTAGATGGTTTTCAGAGGAGGATCTAGGAGGTCCATCAAAAAAAAAATTAAAACCTTTTTTAGGGGATATACGACGTATAATAAGGTCATAGTTTTTGAAAAACTATCGACTTTAACATTTGCTATAAATTCCATGAAGGCAATGATGACATGTTCAAGGCAAAGTTTTTGATGAATTTTCTGTACTTTTTTTGTATAAAAAGTTTAATTTTTAGAAAATTCATAAACCATTTGGCTATTACTTCTACGTGTTTATGTTGTGCAGCCTCCTCTAATTGGAGTTTGTTGCAATTAACTTCTTATTACTATTTAGAAAAAGATTCAGAAGATTCTGTTTTATTAGGTACTTAAATACAATGTAGCGTTGATGGAATGTTAAAGGGATGGTATAGGCATATAGTATATAGGTTCCTTCATACAAGAGGCTGGTAACGCCAGCCAGTGTGGAATTTTAAAGAGTTGGTTTTTGTGTCGTAAAATGAAATTATTTTCTTAGAAAAATCAATGCTATTTTTACCTGAATATCTTGATGCAGATATTCTAAATGTTTCTAATTAATGCATTTCATATTGCTAAATTAAATATACAAACGTATATCGTTTTAGTTAAATGTAATTGCATTTGATGCAATTTACGTTTCTATGGGCAATTTCAGTGTGGGGTAAACTGAGACGACTGATTTGGGGCAAGGTCAGACAAATTTACTAAACAAGCTTTTAATTTTCCTTCTTGTAATCGGTGTCAATTTTGACAGTTATTAATCTGTATAGTATGTAGTAGAACATGGCTAAATGAATGAAAATAAGTCGAAAATATTTTAGAAAAAAATGTACTGAACGATTTTAGCATGAAAGATGGAAATCGCAGTTTTATAGTAGCCTATAATTTCATTTCATCATATACTATTTAAGTTGCAGCTCATTACGTTTTTCAGTCTAACGATGATAAATGCAATTTATTATAATAGTTTTGGATAATTCTGTTGAATTCATGAAGTGTTTCACTTTACCCCAGAAGTGAGGTAAAATGAGATATTTTCGAGGGCTAAAATTGTACAGAAGTTTGATAAAATTCACTTCATAAAATTTTCATACACAGCTACTTTAGTTAAACTACATATACGTATATACCCTTACAATTTTAGACGAATAGGAGAATTAGTGAAAGTGTCTCAATGCTCCCCAGTCTCCTCTACACGTAGCAGTGGTATAAAAGTACATTCAGAAATCAGGGTTTTGATACATTTGGGAAAGTGTAGAATTGGGTATAACGCAATTTATGTGATATATATTCCCTAATGACTACAGTAGAACCTGTCTAAATGCATACGTTCGGGACTGATGAAAAATATGCTTTTAGACAGGTTCATTTACTATATACACGGGTCCCAAGTCAGGACCGGAACATGTTATGCTTTTAGAGAGAATATTCATTTACACAGGATGCATTTAGACAGGTTCTACTGTACAGTGTACTTTATGATGGATTTAAAAAACTAGCCAATGGACACGTACGTGTATTTATATATTCATTGATACACGGGTCCCAAGTCGGGACCGGCACATTTTATGCTTTTAGAGAGATTATTCATTTACATAGGATGCATTTAGACAAG